>MU107820.1:0-39287 GCA_012274485.2 Sinapis alba | reverse complement strand
AATTTAAAATATATTTTAATTATTTATATGTATATATAATATATATTTAGGTATTTATTTGGTTTTTGATTCGATTCCAATTCAGTTTAATTTGGATATAGAAATATAAAAAATATTCAAGTTTTTACGATTCAAGATTTCAGTTCTTCCTTATTGAATCTTAGGGTGTAACTGATAACTATTATATAAATACTATGAATGAATATAATGAATAAGAATAAAATTTTAAGAATAATGATTTTTTATCAAACTTAATAAAAAATATTTATTATATAAGTTTTTACAAATAACGAAATGAGAAGAAATGAAAAGAGAAAACTATTCTACATTGATAATTTTTGAAAGAATGTTAAAGAATACAGTAAAACCTCTATAAATTAATAATGTTGGGACTACACCAAAACTATATTTTTTTATTAATTTATAGAGATTATTAATTTATCGATATACTAATTGAACCAAAAACTCAATTTGAGACTATAAAACTATATTATTTTATAGAGACTTTTAGTGTATATTAATTTATAAAGTATTAATTTAAAGAGGTTATATTGTATAATGTTCATTTTCGTATTATCGACACACAAACATGGATCCCAAACGGGACATAGATAGCTTCGTCTAACTCAAGGAATTGACCCCGGCCCACTATATATAAAAGGCCCATTTAAGAAGACAAAGAGGTCTCAGGTTTCAAAAATGTAAAGAAATTAGCACAAGATCAAAATTCTCTTAGATAGCTCATTTTAGTTTGTTCGACCAAAATAGTTTTTTTAGAAGTTAATTTTTTTATTAATATACATTTATATCCCTAGGGTTAACTAATTTAGACTTTAGGGTTTAGAGTAAAAGTGTGGGTTTGGAGATAGTGTTTCAAATTTCAAAAAAAAAATAAAAAAATTGAAAATTTCAAAAACAAAAATGTTATTTTGGTCATTTTATTTTTTTAAGACTATTTTGTGACAAAAAAACTATTTAAGAGAATTGTCACGGGAATATAAAATTAAATATATTTTTTTTTAATTGTAAAAAAAAAATAGAGAGAGAGAGAGGAAAATCAATGTTGAAGTCGTGGGGTCGCTTCAATGTTGATAGCACTCTAATTAACACGACTCACCGAAGAAGCTCCTTTGTTGTTTCCTGTGGGGAAATTAATTAAAATCGGAAAACGCAGTAACAGCTTGAAGAAATCATGAGCACCGAGTAGTAAGTGCTTTTTATTTTTCCTTCTTTTACGCATTGTCTTCTCTACTTTCTCTGCACTACTCACAGCGAAATCTTTTTTTTTTGTTAATTTTCAGTGATTATCTGTTCAAGCTTTTGTTGATCGGTGACTCGTCTGTTGGAAAATCATGCCTTCTTCTTCGATTCGCTGTGAGTTTTTGACATTACTCCCTTTCAATTTCCTCGATTACAGAATCTCTCAACCTTTTGTGATTTTACAGGATGATGCTTACATCGACAGTTACATTAGCACCATCGGTGTTGACTTCGTGAGCTCCTTTTATCACCATATCTTATTATATACACATTCATCAATATGTGAGTCAATTGATCAAAGTTACTTATGATAATGTGGTTCAAATTCCAGAAAATTAGGACTATTGAGTTGGATGGGAAGACTATTAAGCTCCAAATCGTGAGTTCTTTTTTTTTTTTTGATACTAATATGTAAACTATATGTTATAATCATTTGCTTTTGTTCTTTCTTTTTCAGTGGGATACTGCTGGGCAAGAACGTTTCAGGACCATCACTAGCAGCTACTACAGAGGAGCTCATGGAATCATTGTAAGAGAGCCTCTCTTTTCTTACTTGTTCCTCTAGAGCTCTGTTTTCCTCTAAAACCCAGCTGATTGAACTTAAATGATGATGTTGTAATAGATTGTGTACGACTGTACTGAGATGGAGAGCTTCAACAACGTGAAGCAGTGGTTGAGTGAGATCGACAGGTATGCTAATGAGAGTGTTTGCAAGCTTCTTATCGGTAACAAGAATGATATGGTTGAAAGCAAAGTTGTGTCCACCGAAACTGGAAAGGTAAAAAGCTCGCAAACCCACTATTAGTATGCTTTTCCAGTTAGTTATGATTGTGTTTCTTTCCTATGTGCATCTAGATTAGTTCCCATAGGATAGAACATTACCTTTTTTTCTTCATTTGATCGTATAATAGTAGGCTTGGTAGCACAAAATATTTAACCTTGTGATGATATTACGACTGTTATATACCACCACAACTTAAAGGAATAATAAGTGTATATATGATCATGGACAATTCTCTTAAATAGCCCTTTTTAAGTTTTTGTCACAAAAATAGCCCTCAAAAAATAAAATGACCAAAATAGACTTTTTTTTTTTGAAAATTTGATTTTTTTTTATTTTTTTTTGAAATTTGAAACCCTAACCCCAAACCCACCTCTTAACTCTAAACCCTAAAGTCCAAATTAGTTAACCCTAAGAGTATAAATGCATATAAATAATTTTTTTAGCTTCTAAAAAAAACATTTTGGTCATTTTCTTCTTTAAAAGCTATTTTTGTGACAAACAAACTAAATGGAGCTATAAGGGAATTTCTCTATGATATGATCATTGACCAAAGTCCAAAAACTTAGATGATCTGATTCTAGTGATTAAAATTTGCTTATGTTCAGTAGCCGCCGTTTCTTCTGACACAGTTGTGACATTCCTTATCTTACGTTTCATCTATTTAAAAAAAAAACAAAAAAAACACTACAGGCATTAGCAGATGAGCTTGGAATTCCATTTCTTGAGACCAGTGCTAAGGATTCTATCAACGTCGAACAAGCATTCTTAACTATTGCTGGCGAGATCAAGAAGAGGTATGTATGCTCACTGTCTTTTTTTATTTTTCCTCAGGGTTTATCCAATATATTGTACTCTATGTTTCCCTAGTAAAGCTGGTCAAAGCATTCTCTGGGTTTTCTTTTTCTTTTTTTTTCTGCTGCAATTCATGAAATGAACCATTCATGTAAAGTTTTTAAATCCGAAATGCTGTTTTGGAGACTTTGATTGCTAACTGAAAGCAAATCTAAAAACTTACTTCTGTGTCAATCTGTTGTAGCCTCTTCCTCAAGCTTGTGTACTTGAGTTTTTAGAGAGAATTGTTCTCATTGTATCTACATTTGCTGGTTCGGTTGAGTGTGATCATATTATTACCCTTTACTTTGCAGAATGGGAAGCCAGCCTAATGCAAACAAGACATCTGGGAGTGGAACTGTTCAGATGAAAGGTCAGCCAATTCTACAGAACAATGGCGGTTGCTGCAGTAGTAGCTAAGCAAAAGTGTTACCAAAAACTATGTGAGACGTACTGTTCTTACTATGTGTTGTGAAAACCAATGACTGTCTAAAACAACAAGTGGCAACTTTAATATGTTAATGACACTCTCCAAATAATCTATGGTGTTAGTTGATATATTCCTGTCTCTACTGTAGGTACATCTTGACATTTGATTATATAACTCTATGATCCTCTTCAGCTATGCTGTCTAGACTACTGATCTGTTTCATTCATGCACATATTTATCTAATTACTTATAAAATAAAAATCTAAAGTAATTTTATGGTTTGTTGTTTAATTGTTGTGTTTACTTGATTCCATAGAATAAGATATAGATTAATCTCTGATTCTGCAGTTGATTTGTGAGTTTTAAACATGTGTAATCTACTAAAATGAAGTCATTAATCAAAATGATTTAACCAAAAAAAAATTCTTTCGGATTATAGTGCGGTTTAACTTTCAAGTTATCATCGAATTAAATCTAAAGACAAAACCGTTACTTTTGAACAAACCGATTCGGTTAGCGCATAAACCGAGAGAAGCCAAGAAGCCCTAATGAGTGATGATGAGTCACTAATGGGCTGGGCCCGCGTAAAAAAAGAAAGAAAGAGAAGAACAAAACCCTAAAGAAGACTCATCTCTTACTTCCTCCTCTAACTTTCATCTTCTTCGCCGTCTTCTCCATCTTCTTAACGGACGGTTAGCTGATGTCGATGGAAGGTTTGGCTGATCAAACCACGCAAGAAATTTCAAAGTTGTCCATGGATTCTACCACCTCCTCGACTACTGATGGAGCTGGAGCTCAGAGTAAAAAGTAACGTCTTAGTTCCCCTCGACTATTTTCCGTGAATCTTCGTACGGAATCTGATTATGGTGGATGTTGTTTTCTTGAAAATGTTGCAGTGCTCTGAAGAAGGAACTGAAGATGAAGCAGAGAGAGGAAGAGAGGAGACGCAAAGAAGAAGAAAAGGCCAAACAAGTAATCACTTCCTTCATCTCATTCGTAAACGAATGATCACACACATTGATGATAGTTAAAGAAACTTTCATTTGATTGATGCTGCAGGCTCCCAAGGCAACCTCACAGAAGGCAATGGCAGCAGATGATGAGGATATGGATCCAACGGTATACAATCCATCTTATGCAATGCAGTTAGATATGTATAAGTGTATTTATGAATCAGATTGTTCTTTTGTAGCAATACTTTGAGAACAGATTGAAATATCTTGCGGCTGAGAAGGCTAAGGGGGAGAATCCGTACCCTCACAAGTTTGCTGTGACAATGTCTATTCCTGAGTATATTGAGAAGTATGGTGGTTTGAATAATGGTGATCATGTTGAAGACGCTGAAGTTTCTCTAGCTGGTATGTTAGAACCGCTGAATGCGTTGCCACTTAACCTTATACACTGAAAAGGATGTTTGATTTGTTATTTAAAAACTTTGCTAGGGAGGATAATGAGCAAGCGGGCTTCCTCATCTAAGCTCTTCTTCTATGATCTTCATGGTGAGGATTTCAAGGTCCAAGTTATGGCTGATGCAAGGTGAATGCTCTATTCTTTGTGAACTTAAGTTCTGTTGTTGGATAGATTTACTTAGGTATGTTGCTTTTTTTTCTTGTCTCAGCAAGTCAGGATTGGATGAAACTGAGTTTTCAAAGCTCCATGCGAATACTAAGCGTGGTGATATTGTCGGTGTCACTGGATTTCCAGGTTTTTGCAACCTCTGTTCTTTTTATTGTTTATTATTTTAGAATCCTTTTTTCACTGGCTACGTTACTCTAATTTCAGGGAAAACTAAGAGAGGAGAGTTGAGTATTTTCCCCCGGTCATTTATTCTTCTGTCTCATTGCCTCCACATGATGCCAAGAAAAGCTGAGAATGTTAATGCTAAGGTAAAAGCAGTTTCACGGTGGCTGCTATATTTACTTAAAGAGTCATTTTCTTTTGCACTAACCTGTTTCACCTTTTTCCATTATGTAGAAACCTGAAAACTGGATTCCAGGTGAACCAAGAAATCCTGATGCATATGTTCTAAAAGATCAGGTAACATCAGTTTTCCAAAGCTCTGTAAAGATTGGTGTAGCCTCTTAATATCATCATCTACTGTTTGATCACTTCCTGTTAGTGTTTTAGTTTCTAGTGACTCTAACTGGGCAATCATTTGATATATTTTTTTTTTGCTGTCAGGAATCTCGATATCGCCAGCGTTACCTTGATCTGATGTTGAACGTGGAGGTTCGCCAGATATTCAAAACCAGAGCTAATATCATTTCCTACGTCCGCAGATTCCTTGACAATCAAAGATTCTTGGAGGTTTCTAATTTTCTTACAAAACATATATTCGTCCTTTTCATTCCGCCTCTGGTTTCAAGTTTTCTTATTCCTGCATTTGATATTCTTAAATTTTCTTTAGGTTGAGACACCTATGATGAACATGATTGCTGGTGGAGCAGCTGCACGACCATTTGTGACTCATCACAATGATCTAGACATGAAGCTGTACATGCGTATCGCACCTGAACTCTTTCTGAAGCAACTTATTGTCGGTGGCTTGGAGCGTGTTTATGAGATTGGAAAGCAATTCAGAAACGAGGGTATTGATCTGACCCACAACCCGGAGTTCACCACTTGCGAGTTCTATATGGCTTTCGCAGACTACAACGACCTCATGAAAATGACCGAGGATATGTTGAGTGGCATGGTCAAAGAGTTGACAGGTGGTTACAAAATCAAGTATCATGCTAATGGCTATGATAAGGAGCCAATCGAAATTGACTTCACTCCTCCATTCAGGTTTGAGTCAATCAATATTTTCATTGACTAAAACAAAGCAAGCTTATCTTTGTAATGATATATATATATATATATATATATATATATATATTATTTTTTTTATGTAGGAGGATTGAGATGATTGGAGAGTTAGAGAAGGTGGCTAACCTTAATATACCAAAAGATCTGGCGAGTGAAGAAGCCAACAAGTATTTGATTGAGGCATGTGCCAAGTTCGATGTGAAATGCCCTCCTCCTCAGACAACTACTCGTCTGCTAGATAAAGTAAGTAAAGTCTTCTGTCTCCCTCTTTCATGTCTCGGAGGCGCCTAAGGAAACTAAAAAACCTGAGATGTTGTCTCTTTTTGCAGCTTGTAGGAGAATTCTTAGAAGTGACATGTGTGAACCCAACTTTCATCATCAACCATCCCGAAATCATGTCTCCCTTGGCAAAATGGCATAGATCAGACAATGTTTTGACTGAGAGATTCGAGCTGTTTATCAACAAACATGAAGTAAGTGCAAGCTATCAACACACATCTTTTCTCTAGAATTGTTTCACTGACATATTATAAACTTGACCACAGCTCTGCAATGCCTACACCGAGTTGAACGATCCTGTGGTTCAGCGTCAAAGGTTTGCTGATCAGCTCAAGGATAGACAATCCGGAGACGATGAAGCTATGGCTTTAGATGAGACTTTCTGCAATGCTTTGGAATATGGATTGGCTCCTACGGGTGGTTGGGGGTTGGGTATTGACAGGCTTGCCATGTTATTCACCGACTCGCAGAACATCAAGGTCAGTCTCTTATCTCATTCCCTGCTAATGGTTTGATCTTTTTTCACTAAACTCATGAATTGAACTTGTAAATGTTGCAGGAGGTTATTCTCTTCCCTGCAATGAGACCACAAGACGATCCAGCAGCCGTTAAAGGTACGATCTAACTGATGGTTTAGTAAGAATGATCCGTGGTTATTTTTCCCATTGGATTGCAAATTGATGCTGTTTTTTTTTTTGTTTGCAGCTTCTTTGCAAGCAGAGAACAAAGGAGAGTAAGAGCACAGTTTTCATCTCTTTTTGCCTTTAAAAGTTTGGTAGTCAAATTGCTATTATGCAACACTCTTCTCAAATTACTTTTGATTGCGATGTTTGAACAGCCATTTTTTCACAAACAAAACTAGTTATGAGCAAAAATCTTCGTATTACATTTAGAAACTCGTTTATAGTTTTTAATCGTGGTTTTAAGTAGTTAGGATTTTGTTTCTTTCATCCACTATGATGCCGGAATCAGATCAGTGGATGGTGAAACTTATTTTTCAAGACACAACTCGTCAAGGAATCATGCAAAATTGGATTTATTGGAAAAGATTCATAGACCATGAAGGTATGGGTTTTACAAGTTAGAAGACCTTTATAGCACTTGATTGAGGATATCTTACTTAATCAAGTCTATGGAAGTTCAAACAAGAATATCCTTCTACCAAGTCAACTTGGCCTGTCATAGGAAGGAAGTCTCTTAGAAGGCCAGACCAAGAAGAAACAGACCCAGAATCTGATCCAACGAAGATCTATCCGATTTACTAACACGGATCAAACAGAAAAGTCTTCAACTCCTTTAAATTTGTTGGACCCAAACTTATTTATGAAAACCAGAAAAATCTAAATATCATCCATAAGTTATATCTTAAGACGTCCTATTATGTGCCAGCGGCACATCCAGAAGATTAGAAGATTTCTCTTGCACTCCAACATTTCATTGTGGACCCAAGGAGCATTAAACTTCAATGGTTCCTTCTTAAATCTTTTATGCACTAGATCATCACCTTATTTCCTAAAACCTAAGGAAGTTCACTTATCTCCTAAAACTATCTGAATTCAAAAAAGACTCAACCATTCTTTGTATAGCCAAGAAAATAATCACCAACGGCCATATACTGATCATGATCAGTCTATTGAGTCTTGCGTCTTTATTTTGTAAATTACTACTTTCCTTTTTCCAGTATATGACTGTTTGGTTTGCCTATGGTCAAGCCCTTATATAAGCTGACTTCATTTGCAACATTTAGAAACTTTTTGGTCAATTTAAAGTGAATGGAAGTATTATTCGGTTCACAAAACCAAGCATTTGTGTTATGTTTTCTTTAGTTCTTCTTGAGTGATTCATCAAATGCTAAAGAAGCCAAGACCGAGCATCAAATGCTAAAGAACCCACCATATATTTGTCCATATTAACTGAGTAAGCCAATCTTTATCCAACGTCTTGACCTTCTCAAATAGTGGCATACGGCCAAATGAGATTGTCTCATCAATAGGCTATCTAGCACCTCAACACCCAGTGAGCCTAGTTCCCGACCAGCCAAGACCCACTTGCTGTTCCGGTATCAGTGTGTGTATCACACTATAACATGAGCTAATCAGTCTAAAAATACAGAATCGAGTAGAAGGGCATGTCGTTTCTTCAAGTGTTACTGTGGACTCTTTTCTTTGTCATCATTCAACATTTTATTATCAAGTGAGTTTTTAGGTAGAAAGGAAAATATAATAATATATAAAAATAAAATAGAAGAAAAATTATTGTCCGCTCCATGATTGTTATCATATATATTAGTGCGCTTTGTTTTTTTTTTGTTCTTAGATCAGAAATAATTTTTATAAGGTTGCACAAAAATTATTGGGCATTCTAACTAAAAACAAAACTTGTTTCGGCCACTGGAAAAAATAATCAAAATTTAATCATTAATATATTCACACCATATAATTATAACTTCATTCAACTTTTTTTGGTTCAGTCCATGCCATTTGATCCGTCAATCCCCATTTATTCTGTTTGCTTACATTCGCCAATTTTATATTGCTTGATCCGCATCATTTTCTAATAAATTTTTATAGCATGTCATTATCAAAGTGGTTGAAGTGGTATACTATTGATAACCTTGTTTAGAGAGTAAGAGCATCCACATTGCAGACAAAATAAGGAGCAGACTCAAAATTATGATATTAATATTTTCTTATACAAATTAGTTATTGAATTATTTATAATGAACAAATAAAAATTACCTAATAAATTTGTGACACCTAGAGAGCATTGCTAAAAACACTACTCTCCGCACAACTTTTTCTTGTCATTTTTCTCTTCTCTCTCGTTTTCTAATTTTTAATGTATTTTGTATTTGAGAGCACTTCTTTATTTTCTTCTATTGATGATGCTCTTACAAATATTTAATACTAAGATTGAAGCGAAACAAAAAAAGAGAAATTTTAATTTTATCACAAATTTAATATTACTTTTCAAAATTTACCACTAATAAATAATTATTTTAAAAAATATCATAAATTATGAAAAAGATACTAAGTTATTTTCTGAATATTTATAAAACATTTATTAACATAACTCCACCCCCTTAATACTAAACCTTTAAAATAATCAATAAAATATAAATTTAAATATTAATATATTTTTGATTGAGTGTATTTTTGAAAAGTAATATTAATTTTTAGTATTTTTAGCAATTTCAACAAAAAAAAAAAAAGTCATGGACTGAGAAACAAATTTGATGAATGATGATCACATAGAAAAAGTCAGACAGCTTTAAGCTTTGTATTGTAATTGGGTTTCAAATCAAAATCATATCTCACAAGACAGCCACAGGCCAACTCATCTCCTCTCTCCAACACATGTTTTATTATCTCTCATACCAAATACCTTTCATATTTCTTTTGTTTATGTAAAAAAGTCATACCTTTCACTTATTAATATAATGATAACTATCAGAAAATTTCTTTAAAATAAATTTATGCATATCTGCTACTACATTTTTTGTTGGCACACTACCAATTCTTATATGTGTTGATATAATGATGATGATGAATATCAAGTGGAGATTTACCCACTAACAAATAATCCACAAATACAAGAAGTAAAAGATAAGAGGAGATCCTTACGAGTGAATAAAAGGTTGTGGGTTCTCACGTCTTTTTCTTTTGTTTCCCACTTTATAATTCACTTTTTTCATACACCAAATCAATTAAAAAATTGAGTTTCTAATTACAATTTTATAACCCCAAAAATCAAACCTCCCAAAATAATTTCTTTTTATATAGAAAACCCAAGTAATCCTCTTTCATGTTCCACTTTCTTTTTTTCTTTTCTTTTGCAAATCTTCATTCTTCTCCTAATAACCTGCCAAAAAAAAACATAACAAACATGTATACACGTATTAGTATTGATCATTCAGAGTATTATTATTGGTCAATAAACTGTAACCACAATCCTAACCTTTTTTACGTGTTTACAGATAACACTTCAGAGATTTGGCTTTAGTAATCTCTTAGGGGTTTGTGAATTCATTCAGCATTTGCTTATATATGACTCTTTGCCAATTGCTCCAAGCATTCTACATGCTACTTCCAGCAACTTCCCTGTTGATTAATGAAATAAAGCACTTTAATTATAAGGTCATGATCACAATCAATTAATTCCAATCACGATCTCCTGTCATAATTAAAACTATTTCTGAAAATTAGTCTTTAGAAAAAGCTAAAAATTCCAATAATTTAGCCAAATATTATAAGTGAAATTTTGTAAACGTGAGAAGATGCTTTAGGTAATGTTGAAGAAGCTTCTACTGATTCTTTCTTCTGTTTGATATACCTGACCAATCTTTACCTTTAGAAGATGATTAATACCTTGAGTGACTAAGCGTTAATCATGCAACTAAAAATCATAATTCAGAGATAACTTTGATAACAAGTAACTACAAGCTTCTATCCTCAAAACGATCATAATCATGTCACTTATCATATTAAACCCTAAACTTGATTAATCTACATTAGATCAATTCCCTTATAACCACTAATTTCGGTATTATGACTAAGTGAAATCGATTTATCTATAAACAATAGAGACACAACACATATTCAATCAAGCGTACCTCTTCTTGTCGGTACAACCTTCTTAACCGAACTACTCGGTTTCTTAACCGTCTCTTCCTCCTCCTCAGGGAACAAGACACCATCAATCCCCTGAACCGAAATCCGACCGTCCGTATAAATATCCGGATCAAACAAATAAGCAGACCGGTCACCAGAACCGAACTTAACCGAACCATCAGCTTCCTTCGCCGCAACTTTATGAGGAAAACGCAGCGTTTCATACTTCACCTTCCCAAATCTCCTAACGGAGTTATACATACTCTCCTCCGTCTGATACTCCGGTATAATGTGGTAATACATTATCTGCTCCGGAGCTCCGGGCTCGCTCAATTGATCCGTCGTCAATTTCGCCATAGCTTCGTCGTTGGGAGCTAACACGGTGAGGACGTAACCTTCAGACACTAATCGTCCCATCTCCGTCGCGAGTGACGTCAGATTCACGAGAATGTCCGCCATTTCGTTGTATCCGCCGTAATGTAACAATGTGTGGATGAAATCTTTGACCTGAGCCTCGCCGTTGAAATGGTGACGTGGACCTCCGGGTCCCGGAGCCGGCGCCGGAGCTAGCGACGGACCTGGAGCCATGGCGGATTGGATCGGGAGAGCGGGAGGAGATCCGGCGGGTACTGCGACGGCGGCGGCGGTGGATTTCTTGAGACGGTTTGTTCTCGGGTCGATTTCCGGAGCTCCTTCGGGTAACACGGCGGAGATTGACCGGAGGTTTCTACGTCGGTTGAAATCTTCTTGGACGGAGCGAGGGATTAAAAGCCGTTCGATTCCGTGGATCAACCCGTCGGGTCGGGTCAAATCATCGGGTCGGGTGATTACGGCGGAGTTCACTAATCTCTTTCCGTTACCTTTGGTTTTGCTCAAATGCAGCACTTGGTCGTGTCCTAACGTGACGTGTTTAACCCGCCCGGTGCTCTCTTCGGGCCATTGGGTTGACCCGACCCGAGTGGGGATAATGTGGGACAAGAGTAGCGTTTGGAGAGATTTGAGGTTACCTGGTTGGAGCAAGAACCGTTTGAAATCCGGGTCAAGGTCACGCTCTAAGGCTTCGTTACGAGGGGCAAAGATGGTAATATTGTGACGACCGACGGCGTCTTCGAGTGTTTGGAGGAGGAGAGCTTTCTCGACGAGCTCCGCGAGCTCAGTGTAACGAGAGTCGAGGAGAGCTACGAGGACTGAGTTTGAGTTTATTTGACCTCCAGACCCGGTAAGGTTGTGGTGACCCGGTTCGGGAGTCTGTGGCAAAGCCGATGCAGTGAGGAGGAACAAGAATAAAAAAGATATGGTGGAGCAACCATAGATGCAGCGACCCATGGTGCTCTGGAAGATTGGGATAATCTCTCTCTCGAAGAAGAAGAATACTTTGTTTTTGGAGAATATACTTCGTTTATTCTGATTACTTGAGTCGTCGGCGACCGAGAGTGGGTGTGAGAGACGGCCAAGAAGAAGAAAGAGACAGAGAGAGATGTGTGAATTTGGGTGTTGTGTCTGGCCTATGTTGTGTATCAAAACAGGCTTGGGTTTTCGGACAGGCTGGTGGTGGGAACCACACGGTGTCTGAAAATTTAATTATTTTAGCTGACTTTGGCTTTCTTTTTAGGTCTCGCCTCGGCTCAGCTCGGCTTCCATTACGTTTCAATGAACCTGGAGTATTATTTTCCGGTTAAATCTTTTGTATAATCACTGAATAAACACCACTTTTGTCTTTATTAAAACTACAACAATAAAACAAAATTAGTATTATTTCAGAACAAACAAAGTCTGCTTCTATTATAACCAGGTTAACGACTTATTTCCACACCAGAACTTTCATATAGTAACAAATGTACACGAACTTTCGATCTCGTCACAATTGCACATAATTTAAGTATTTAAATTTACTACTCCTTAATTAAAAAGATCAAGATCCGCATCCCCCTAACGTTTAAAGGACCAACCAAAATCAACAAATAACGATTTAAAATTGGTTTAATATTTTTTTATTTTTAAAATTAACTAGTTACTAACCTAATTATACCTAAAACGCCCGATTAGAAAATCTAAACTGGATTAACTCGATCTAATAACCCAAACTAACAAGTGAATCTTATAATCCGACCAAGACCCGACTTATTTAACCCAAAATTAAAATTCCTAAATACCTAAATCGAAAACATTGTGTCTCTCTCATTGTTTTTATAGCCTTAGTAGGAGTTTGGGTTGGGTTTGTAGTTGGATATGAGATTTGGATAAGGTTTTAAATTTAGTTATGATTTCGGTTTAGGTTCTAAACCATTAAAACTAAATCAAACCTTCGAATGTGTGGTTTCATGTTTCGATCTTTCTAATTAAGAGGTAATAGATTTAGATACTTAAAATTGTGTGCAGTTATGACAAGGTTAAAAGATTGTTTACATTTATTACTATATAAAAAAATTGGTATGGAAATAGGTCGTTAACCCATTATAACCCTTCAAATAATATTCAACTTAAGCAAGTGAATTACTACTATTCATTTTGATCCGTAATCAAATGGTTGTGCAGAAGCACAACAGATGAATGGTCATTAATTCAACATATAATAAAACATCGAAGAATTTAGTAGTCAGTATTAAATGGTTTGTATTTGCAAGTCATAGTAATAGAGTTATGAATCTAGTCATGTACGTAATCATATAATGGCAAATTGAATAAAACAAATGTAAAGTCTACGATAAAAAGTCATACTCCCTCCGTTTCGCAAAGAATGTTACTTAGACACATTTCATACATATTAAGAAAATAATAAAATATATTAATATATTCTTATTTATTATACAATTATTTAAATGAAAATAATTTATTTAATTATTTATTGGTTATTTAAAAGGGTGAAAAATAGATTTAATGAGAAAAATTGTATTGAAATATAAAATGACACTTATTTTAAAACAAAATTAAAAAGCTAAAATGATATTCTTTATGAAACAGAGGGAATAGTAAAATAGAGTAGTTAATGCCTTGAGCTAAACAATTAGAGAACTACTACACATGTTGCAAACATTATATTTTATTGATTATTAAAGATAGTATAACGTATAATCTGGTGGAGAGCGAAAGTGATGGTCTTTGAATTTTTCATTAAGTCATGAATCTTTAATACAATAAGACAATCGGTGAACTCATTAAAGATGATAATAAAAGGAGAGTTAGTAAAGTAATAACTCATCTTCTATAAGTTAATGATTGTTAAATTGAAAGTGAGATTAAGAAAACCAACCAAACATTTAAAAAAGAAAAAAGACATGTGAAGCTAAGAAGAAGCCGAGGAAAATGGAAACACACGTGGCTTGAGTTGAAGCTGTCGGTGTATGAACTAAAACAACCATCATTTATTTATATTTATTACACCTTTTTGGTTGCTACGTCAAAGTTCGTGAATCGTGTGATGTCCCACATCAGTTCTACTTACCTGTTTTCACCACGCGCTTCAACGAGGAGCGTGCATTCTCACGTTTCGAATCAATGGTTTGAAACGATTTTCGTTATTCCCGCGCTTTATAGAAAATTATAGGCTTTTAAGGCCCAATTGAAGAAAATGCATATACTATATTGAAGTTTAGTTTATATCAGGCCCGAGTTATCTTATTGCATTTGTTCTCGGCTATATGAATGGGCCTAACTCATTGCTTTCTATTTTCTTTTTATCTCATTGGATGTATATTCTTACTACTTCTGTAGCGTTTTGTTTCTGGAAAATCTATCAAATAAAAGTTCAATGATGATGTGAACAAGAGTAGAGTTTATCTTATATGAATAAACATTATTCTGTTCAATGATTACCATGTCAGTTACTCAGTATATCTTCTCTGATTTTTTATTAGGGAAATTAGGCCTACTAATCATAGTATCATACAAAAACATAAATTTACTAACTATCCAAAAGCTTCTCTTCTCTCCTACTTTCTCTTTCTACCCTTTATCTACAAATCTAGTTTCTATTTTTGGTTATTTGGCAAATAAGCTCTTTTTATTATTACTTTTTACATCTTCTCTATTTATCCATAAAACAAATATCAAATGTACCTAAGCCCACATATATAATCCAAACAAAAATCAATGGTTATAGACGGTTTGGTTGTTCAGTTTTTGTTACTATTCTGGATTCAGAAGAGTAGTTACTTGTAAAAACATCTGAAGAATACGCAATTGCATGAGATTTACCAAATAATGGGGGTGGGGGAGGGGAGAAGACATGACACACCAAAGCTGAATTAGTGAAGTCTAGTAAAGGACAATGGAAACACAAACAAAGCAGAAAATAATGAGAGATGAAAAAGAAAAGAAGCGTAGTTTAGAGAGATGCAGAAGATTGATAGTCGTGATAGCAACACCTGAATTTAATGCTAAACACTTATGAGTTAAAGTGATGTTTGTGGTCCTCACATTAGCCTCTACAGCACCTACACGATAACAAGAAAACCCTTTAGGAAAAGGACAGTTTTCATTAGTCTTTTTTTTTTTTTTTTTTTTTTTTTTTACAGAGTTTATTTTTCGGAGGCTGGGAGCTCATGTGAATATCAAGTGACCACGTACTGTGATAATCTGAGTGCAAACGGATTCAAACTCAGGTTATGTATAATTCATGGAATGCCATACTATCAACCGACCACAAGCACGTGGTTAAAAGTCTACGGCAACTAAACGAACAACAATTTTCCTTAACCTAATGCATTATTCTGCGTCTGGCGTCAGCATCAATTTTCTGCATCAACCAAACGAACAACAATCAACGTCAACGTTAGCGACAACCAAACGAACAACAATTAAGGCAGTCGCATACGTCTACGCCAATACATGCGGTAACCAAATCAACAACACCTATGTTATTTTCAGTTTGGTATGGTTTGACATCATAATCAATTGTTGGCATCTGCCAAATGATTACCAGGAGTTTGCATAACTCAATACATCTTCTCATCATCTCATGTCATGTCACTTAATCGACAAAACACATCATCACATTCCATTCAATTTTAGAATATTAAAAATTCATCTTTTAATAATCGCAAAACCTCACAACATTTGAAATTAATCTCACAACCCAAAAATATCATCAACCAATCACATCAATTTAAGGCAAGACTCACACATTGCTTTGCACACACAATCACGAATGAAAGAAATCATATTAACAACAAGATGTCATTGCCACACGACTCTCGGTATCATCGCCGTCACCGTAGCTCCTCCTCCGCCTCTAATAGCTGTGTTCCCGAACACTTCAGTAAACGACGGCCTCGGCGATGCCGAAAGAGACTTGGAAACTCTCGGAGAAGACACTGATTCTCTCTGCGACGGACTTCTCCAAAACCCAGCACCGTAAAACCTGTTCCACATCTCTTTCTCCAACGCCAAAACCGCCTCGTCGTCTTCATCGGTCTCCTCATCCGTCGTCAGCTCAGCCGCAACCGCCGGTGATTTCCCGAAGTATTTAGGATCAAAGAAATCGTCCTCCTCCTCCTCCGAGACATCATTACTATCCAACGGAAAGATAGCGAACTCCGAGTTCTGGAACACTCTCTGCACCCTCTCGCCTTTTCCGTCAGACGGAAGCGGCGGGAGGATACCGCTCTTGACGAGCTGTTTACGGCGGTGGCTACGGAGAGCACGGCGGCAGATTCCGCGTGGGACTTTGTAGACGGCGAGGACAAAGAGGTTGACTATTCCGCAAGGACAGCAACACCATACGGCGGCGCAACTCGCCGTAGTACCGCCGCAGAACTCGGCGGGTGTTGATCCGCCGCAAGTGGCGTTTGGAGACGGGGAGGAGAGGCTTCTTTGGAGTAGAGGATGTCTCCGGTGACTACGAGACGGAGAAGATGATGGAGTGTCTGACGGTTTCGTCCGCCTAGAGATCTGTCTCGGATCGTAAGTTGTCGTGTCCATAATACGGTTTGGTCGGAGACAGAAAAACTAGGATACAAGTGTCGTACAAAGCTTAGATCAAGCGGTGTACCGGCCAAACGCAACACCACAGAATCTCTCCGGTGATGGCGACGGCGAAGGTCGGTTGGGGTTGAATACGAGAAGAAAGCCCAAAGAAAAAAAAAATGGAGAAAATCGAATTTGTAAGAAAAAAAAAAAGCAGTAACCAAATTAACCGATAAATTAGGCGGGAGAAGATTTTGATCCAATGGTTTTGACTTCTGAATAAAGAATGGTTTCTCGGGAAAATTGAGGGGGTTTAATTTTTGATGAGAGGTTGTCCGAAATTGAGGGAGAGATGGAAAATGAAGAAAGAGGTTTAGTTTGGTTGAAAAAGAAGAGGAAGGTGAATGAAAGAGTTTGTGTATTTTTAAATAATACCAAAAGAAAGTCCAGCACGTTATTTATTTGTTATCTTCTTAGTTGGCGTTTTCCTGGCATATCTAGTATAATTTCATCTTCAGTAAAATGCCAAAATAATATTATTTCATAAATTTGGTGTAAATAGTGTTCACCACACCAAACGTTAAAATAGTAAATTTTATTGTCATTTATTTAATTACAGGCATTTAGTTTTATTAATTAGTTTTAAGTAAGTATATCATAATATTTTATATTTTCACATTACTTAAACATTAAAATTTATTTATTTATATTTTTAATTAATAATATAATTAAATAAGTATCATCAATTACATTAATTTGTAACAAAACAAAAATATTTTTCATTTTAGATATATAAAGTTTTATGTTTTACTAATATTTAAATAAAATAAATAAGTACTTAAATTAACTAAAAATAACATATATAAATAAACAAAAAACGATAAAATTATTAAATTTAATAAGTAAATATAGAAACATGTGATAAATATAATTAATATAAAGTATTGTTTTAAAATAAATTTTGATGTGATAGTTGGAGATGAAAAATAAAACTTAACACTAATACATTAATACATTAATTTTGATATAATTTCAACACCAAATAGTGTTATGGTTATAAATGTTCTTAGCTTTGTCATAATAACTTGTCCAGATTCTTTTACAAAACCCAAAGAAAATATCTAAAATGTTATTTTTTATACAAAATGTTGTTACCAGGACCATGTGAGCTGTATGTTTCCTGTTAGGATATATGAGTATTATATAATGTTTAAATTATTTTTTCAGATTTTTGTTAATATATCAGATAATAGAGAGAAATTATATTCTTTCTCTATTAAAGTTTAAAATCAAATGAAAATGACATTTGAGCTGTGAGCTGTATGTTTCCTATTAGCATATATCAGAATTATAAAATGTTTAATGAATTTGTTTTTCGAATTTTTGTTAATATATTAGATAATAGAGAGAAATTATATTTTTTTCTTTATTAAAGTTTTAAATCAAATGAAAATGACATTTATTGTCAAAGAATACTGGTAGATATTTTTTATGTTTTATATTAAGTCTCATTTAAACACATTTCACATAGATTAAAAAAATAATACAATATATTAATATATTTTCATTTAATGTATAATTATTTAAATAAAAATATTTAATAATATTTATTGATAGTTAAAAGAGTTAATAAAAAGATTGTGTACGAAAATTTATATTAAAAATATAAAATGATATTTTTAAAAAATGATAAAATAATAATTATGAAATAGAGAGAATAAGAATTAACTTAAAAAATGCACGTATGTATATTACCTAAAAGATTGGATTAATCTACTAGACGTCATCTTCCCACACCGTTATTAGAGCATCTTCCATGTAATGAAGTTATTCAAAGGGATGTAAAAGCCTTCTTTTTAGACAATCATACTTTATTTTTAAAAATTAAGTCAAAACATTATAAAAGAAAATATATTTACTCTACTAATCAACTTTTCTGGAGACTTAAAAATTTACAGCAAACAAATATTGAAAGCCACCACTATATATTTAAAGCATAAATCTTTTTAAAAATAGAGTTATAATTTTGACCAATCAAACTTTAAATTTTTATATTTTTCTATAAAATAAAGTTTTTATTATAGACGTGAATTTCTTCTAATGTATAACTCTATTATAGTATTTATCTATTTTAAATAAAAATATAAAAAATCATATTATTATTCTATATTTAAAAATGGAAATAACAATTGTTTATAATTTCCACTAAAAATATATAAATTCTATTATACATGTATATATTAGATTAAATTTACTTTTATGATAGAGTTTTAATATTTTAAAAGAAATATAAAATAAAAATAGAGGTAGGCTAGCTGGAGGTCATAGTTGCTGATTTTTTTTTGTTATGTTATATATCAACGAATTGATTCGTTGTATAAACATTTTTGATCACGAAAAACGGAGAAACAAAATAAAACGTGCATACCACTAGAATTACAAAAATATTTTTCAATATTAATATATAATCTTAATTCTTTAAAGCTTTTAATTTTTAGGAGACTAGTTCATGATTTCGAAACACAAAGTTAAAAAGTCAATGCAAGTACTCATCTTACGAATATTCGTATCTGAGCTTGAAAAGAAAGGGTAAAATTTGGTCTGATTTGATACTTCGGTTATTAAGTACGAAAATTTATAGCTGATTTATTTTTGTGAACTGTGTAGTTAAATATTTTAGTTATTTTAATTACTTATTTCAAGGAAAATAGTTTTTTTTTTATATATATATATTTCATTTTGAAGACGATCATTTTATATAGAGCCAGTTTTAGAAGTGTCAACCGGGATGGTCTGACCCGGTTCGGTCTAAACTTATTAAACCTGTAAATATTTGAATCTAGTTCGGTTCGATTCAAAAATATTTTGGACTTAGATTTCAAAATTCAGTCTATTTTTCATAGAGCTATAAGGCTTTTGAGCTTTTCAAACATAATTATCATTTTCATTTCTATCGTTTTAATACTTGTAAATTTTCATTAAATAAATTTTTTATTTATAAATATAAAGTGAATTAAAATTTTTTTTTATCAACTTACTTTTTTGTATACTGTAAAAACATATTATAAAAAATAATTTTAATACAATTTAAAAATTCAAATATAAATTAAAACTAAATATATAAGAAACAAAATTTATAATAAATAGAATTAAACGTTTTATATTTTGTATTTTGAAAAAATATGTTGTACATTTACAAAATTAAAAATGTGATATTTATAATGATCAAACAATAAAGTTTGGATAAAAATATTAAAATAATATATCAATAGTAGTAATAGTTTTAATTGTAAGAATGATATATTTAAACTAAAATATATAAAAAAATCGGGTTGATCTTATATCTAAAATATTCAAAACTCAAATAAACTTAATCCGAAAACTAAACCCATCTATAATTTTAAGGCTAAGCAGACTCGAACTGACATGACATATCTAGCCAGTTCAGTTCACCTAGTTAAATTTATTGTAGGGTGGAATTTAGCTAACGGTTAACTAAAGTTTGAAAAGGTTTTTGGATAAGCGGCCAAGCCTGAGTCAAAATCATAAATTATGGGCCTCAAGGGAGATCTGGATCAAAGTTTAGGCCCAATTAGGCTGTATACATTGTTTAACTATTTATGTCGACTCGGCCTAAATCACTTTTTGTGTTTGTTTCTTCTTCACATATGTATAAGCTGTGTGTGCGTTTCTTGATTTTATAATCAATTAAAATTTGTGTCTGTTTCTCAAGTTTATGGGTACAAAATGGGTCGGTTCTTAATAGGATTTAATTATTTAAATGATTTTAGTGGAAGGTTATCAACATGGAATAATCAAGTATAAAAAATAGGCCAAGTATACATGTTGCAAAAGCAAGTGTATGAAGAACAATATTATAAGGAAAAAAACTGAAACTTTAGGAAAAAAAAGTAAGAACCATAAAGAAAAACGAGTAAGGAGTTTAAGCTAAATTGTCATATAGTGATGAACCGTTCCTTTATGGCCGGTCTCTTCCGACCAATCCGACGTGAATATTGACGTCCTTTTTCTGACCAGCCTTACGTTTCATGAGAAGACCCACGTTCCGGTCACATTGATCTCCTTCGTTTAGGAATTAGCCACTCACTAGTTTTTTTTTTTTTTTTTTTGCTTGGTCACAGCCACGCACTACGTTTTGTTTGACTTTGTTAACAAAAGTTTGTTTTATGAATGGTCAAGTATGTTTAAGCAAATCCTATAAACGAAAAAAGTTTAAATGATAAGTCCGAATACAACTTGTACAATAAATTTCCGATTTCTAAAACTATGATTAACCCCAGTTTCTTAAGACTATTATTATCTTCGGTTTCTTAATCGGAGTTTTTAACTTTGGATAAAAACTAAGAAAAACTAAGAACCGTCTCTTGAATAAAAGATATAAGAATCGTTTCTTAGCTGAAAAGTGTTTAAAAAAGACAAAAAACAAAAAATTGTCAAATCATGAATTAAAAACCCCGGTTAAGAGATCGGAGATAATGATGCCCTAACTGGAGTTCTTAGCTTCAGCTAAGATACGTTTCTTAGTTTTTAACTAAGAAAAACTAAGAATTGTCTCTTAAATAAGAGATATAAGAGTCGTTTCTTAGCTGAAAAATGTAAAAAACAAAAAACAAAAAACAAAAAAATGTAAAATTATGGGTTAAGAACGAGACCGACGTTTATGGAACTGAATTAGTTGTTCTTACTCAGTTATTCCACAACTGCTTTAACATTTGACAGTCCACTCATACTGTATGTATATTCACTAAGACGCATTGAATTCTTTTATTCATTTTGGTTGTAGATTTTTCTACTATGTTTCCATTACATATTAGATATAGTTCATGTTGAACTACAATTTCACACATGATAATCATGGAAGCCAAAATAATTATGAAAACTGAAGTTATCTTAGGCTGTTTTGTTTTTTGGTCGAAAGGCTGTTTTGTTATGGATAGCCTCTAATCTATATCTGCTGCATTGCTAATAGGAAAGCTTGAAGTTCCATTTCCAAACATTAGTACAAGCTCATCCAATACTCCAATTATGTTTCATGATCAGAGAAAACTTCAATATTCTACTTATATATTTTTTGTTTGTTTAACTATTAAAATACCAAAAATCAATGCTCTCAGAGTTGGTACATGACCAGATATGATAAAGGGTGGTTGAGAGGTTGCAGCAGATGTTCAGACATGCAAACACATCAAAGGGAATATTTTTTATATCACTAGTCACCACTGTTTTTGCCAACCACTAGTTACTCCTTATATATATATATATATTTCTTTTGCGCTTTGATATGGAATTTCATAAATTGTGTTTTTACTGTTGCTTCAGCTATGAAAATATTATATATTCACTAATTTCGTCTTCTATCATTAATGTATTTGTAACAATGCATATATATATAACGGAATAATGGTTTAACCAATTATTTGCTATGAATCATCGAGTAATCTATATATCCAAACAAAGAATCGCAAACTTAAAGGTATACCCTCAAACCTAGTGCGACAGAAAATTGTTACGTTATAGTGATAAGTTATCTTGTCACGTTTAAAGATACGAAAATGAAAAACAAAATATGCTATATGTTCGTAAAAAAAGAGAAAAGAATATGCTATTTATGAAGTAGAGATTGGTGCAGAACTCAGAATGAAATCTCGATCATACATTCATGTAATATTCTTGGAATAATGCTTAGATATAATGCAACCAAAATGAAAAAAAAAATGTGTTTTGCAAATTGTAAAGCTAGAACAAAATAAAAAGAATGGACGAGACGACCATTGTTAAAAAATAGATTTTGCACCTAAACTCGTCTAACACCTTTTTCACTTACAAATTAATGGTTTTATAGAGATTAACTCGTCAATTTAATAAACCTCCAAATCCTCACGCTTCTTCTTCATGCCTACCATTTCTCAAATTTTCAAATATCATATCATCAATTCATCATAGTCATATTACTGCCATTGTTATGATCATCTTGTTTTAGTCTAAATTTTGTTAAAATTTTAGATACAGAATAATATGAATCACTTTCCATAAAAAGTAATATGTGAAGAATAGAGCCCATCGTGTTTGATCCAAGGCATATGAATACTCTATTAAGAAAATATTTTAGTGTAATCTATAAGAATAAGATTACAGGTTCTTTTCTATAGCATTTATCACTTATCAGCCATATATGATCAGTATCATTATCTTATATGTTTAATTTATCAATTATCATTGTCTTATCATCATAATGCACATTGGGAGCACCTTAGTTTGACCAATACTAAAAGAATTCACATGAAAGCAACTTTGAATGACAATTTCCCAATAATATTTAATTACTTACATAAAGTTGTCTAAATGTTTTCTTTCCATCGAAATGTTCACATAACTGCTGTAAAGTTATAAGCAAAACATTCTCAACCTTTGGTTTAGAGAGCTCCTCTGCTGAGCTCTAGTGGCTTCGATCAACTTGGTCCTTTTCTACTTCTTGTTTTCTTTCATTTTTATGTAATTCTTCTCTTTATTTCTGGTTTGTGGTAGTGGAGCTCGTAAATAAATAAACTAAAACATTTTAGTATAATATTTGGTCTTTTATTCGACCTACGTTAAAAAAACATTTTGTACATTTATATTCTACCTATCTATAAGAATTGCCTGCCATCCATCAATTAATTAGATCTAAGTAAGAAAAGTACTGGGCATCACTTTTTATGTCTTCAATATTTATATCAATAAAAATCAAGACATCCAGATAAAATATTGGTGTAGATGCAAGCTTAGTCAGCAATGAAAAACCTGTCGTTTCACAGATTAAGCTTTCTTCTACCTATAAATATAGCCAAAAACTATCTCACATAAGCATCACACACACACCCAAAAGTTCTACAAATATTAAGCCAATTCACAAGCTTTAAGTTACATTGAAAGATTCAATGGAGATGGACTTGAATGCTCAAGTGAAGAAAGCAGGATTCTTTCAAAGGCTTAAGGAGTTCCCTAGCAAGCTTAAAGAAGGCGTCACAAAGCGCATAAACAATGTGCAAAAGTTTGGTAAAGATGATCCAAGACGGATCATCCATTCCTTAAAAGTGGGACTTTCACTCACATTAGTATCAATGTTGTACTATGTACGGCCTCTCTATAATAGCTTCGGGGTTTCGGGTATGTGGGCGATACTAACCGTAGTCGTAGTCTCCGAGTTTACTGTTGGTAAGTCTATTAAAAATGTACTCCCTCAGTTTCACAAAGTTACATATTCTAGAAAAAAAATTGTTTCAAAAATATCTATTTTTTATATTTTCATACATGTTTTATTAACTAATTGCAAATTTCAAAAAAATTAATTATATTTACTGAATTTTTATTGGCTTAAAATTATTAAAAAAATAATCACAAAAATATTTAAATTTAATGTGTTTTATTAAACTGTGTGTAAAATCTAAAATATGTAACATTTTGAAACGGAGGGAGTATATGTTATTATGACAAATTAAATAGAAATATGTCTATTAAAACCAAGGTTAATTAACTAAAACATGTTTTCATATAGGTGGGACACTCTCAAAAGGTTTAAACAGAGGTTTTGCAACATTAATAGCTGGTGCCTTAGGGGTTGGTGCAGTACACCTTGCTAGATTCTGTGGAGACAAAGGAGAGCCGATTGTTCTTGGGATATTCGTGTTCTCACTAGGCGCAGCTGCAACATTTTCACGTTTTTTCCCAAGGATTAAACAGAGATATGACTATGGTGCCTTGATATTCATACTCACATTTAGCATGGTTGCTGTTTCGGGTTACCGTACAGATGAAATATTGGTTATGGCATATCAAAGACTATCCACCATTCTTATTGGTGGAACCATATGCATCCTTGTATCTATCTTCGTTTTTCCTGTTTGGGCAGGCGAAGATCTTCACAAGATGATTGCTAACAACATTATCAAACTCGCTAACTCCTTAGAAGGTGGCTTAAAATATCCAACATTTTTCAATTTATCTATTCTTTGGAAAATATAATGAATATATGTAACTTATACGTGTTTTAATATATGTAAAAAGGTTTCGAGGGTGAATATTTTCCATCATCGGAGAAGAGTACTTCAAAGGAGACAAACTCGTGTGTTCAACAATACAAAAGCATTCTTACATCAAAAAGCACTGAAGATACTTTGGTATGATTTATCTACAGATAGACAATAATTAATGTTCCTACATATTTGCTATTGTAGTTAATTTGTATTTATTTTATATGTGTTCTAATGTAATTAATTGATGATCGTAACGTTTTTGTTTTTCAGGCGAATCTTGCGAGATGGGAACCAGGACATGGCCGATTCAGGCTACGCCATCCATGGACAAAGTACTTAAAGATCGCAGGACTCGTTCGTCAATGCGCCTTTCATTTTGAAATCCTCAATGGCTATGTTCTCTCTGACGTTAAGGTTCGTTGGCAATCACATTAGTTTGATATTAAACCATAAACTACTTTTAAAATCTGTAAACTGAATTGGAAAGTGAATCAAATTGTTATTTATCATTAGTCACCGGATCGAATAAGTAGAAGATTATTTTAACAGGAGTATAGAATTTAAGAATTACATATATTTTTCAATGTAAGGAAAATTATATGAATAAATTATTAGTTTTTTATCAATATATTTACTATTTAATTCTAAAACAAGGTGACTCTGAATTTGTAAAATTGTCTAAATTTGGTAAGCATCTTATGGCATTATTGATTTTCCTCTTTTTTTTGTTAACTCCCTCCACTCACATTAGCAACATAAGACACATGCATAAATAAGTGTATTATAACCAGGAGTCCAGGACCATCAAAGATTGCCTCTGTGAAATGTCAACGCACCAGGCAGGTGTAAAATAAAAATAAAATGCCAAGGCTCTAAATGGCTAAAATGTCGATGATAAATAATACGTACACATTAACGAATAACTAATGGTTTGACGGAATAATATTAATATTTTGCATGTTCTTTTACGTGTGACGCAAGCAGATACCGCAAGACTTCATAAGCAAGATTCACGAGCCATGCTCGATTATGAGCAAAGAAGCTGGTGAAGCCCTAAAAGCCATAGCCAAATCTATCAAAACAATGAAGAGAGACAATGTTTCTGTTACTAAACACATTGAAAAGTCCCAAAATGCCATACAAACCCTAAGGATTGCACTCAAAACATCTTCTCCAGAGACAGAGAAGGATCTCTTGGAGATCATTCCTGGAGTCACAATGGCATCAATATTGATCGAGATCGTTAATTACGTCGAGAAGATCTCCGAGGCTGTGGAAGAATTCTCCGGTTTGGCACACTTTAAAGAGACTCCGGATCCAAAAGTGTCACCGGAATTAGGACAACAACATCAACTACTTCACAGGGGAAGCGTAAAGCCTGTTCTAGAGGGTGACAACGACGAGGAAGAAAACAATAGCTCTTCTCATGTTGTTATCAATGTCCATGATGAACAGCCACCAACAACCAACGGAACAAAAGTTTCGGGCGTAGAGAAGACGAGAGTAGATGTCGTGTAGATATGTTATCATTGTCCAGAGTACTTTAAAAACTCTTTGAAGGGAACTTGTTTAACATTATCTAGTGTATACAAATAATATTAATCATTTCACTTATGATCAATTGCCTTTTAGAAATAGTTTTTCTTTTTTTGGCTTTTAAGCATAGTTGTGAACTAGATAGCTATCTGCATGAAACGAAAGATTAGACTTACAAATAAAATGACACATTCTTTGGTAGAATATATTTTTTATGATTAGAAAAAGTGCTTTAAGTAGATGAGTAGCATATAGAGTTTTGTGGTTATATAAATGTAATATTACATCCTTTTATTTTAATTATCGTTATGGGTTTATGCACACATATTAATAAAACATATAATTTTATATATTTTCAAAATAAAAATACAATTATCTATACAACTATCCAGATTTCGATCAACTCAAAAATAAACTGGAGAATCTCTTTAACAAATTTTATATTGAAACTATAAAATGACACTTATTTTGAAACAAATTTTTTCTTTTACAACGACAATTAAATCGAAACGGAGGGAGTATAACATTGAAAATTTATTCATTTGTATATCAAATCACAAATCCATAAGTATTTGTCTCTGTTTTCTCTCTAAATATTCTTATTTTCGTTGTGCTTACTTCGCGTTTGTTTACAAAATGGATCCAAAATTTTAATCCAAGAAAGCCTTTGCTCTGTTTTGCAATGATATCTACAAAATGATAAGGAAAAAAATATTACTTATAGTTAATTTATGCCCTGAAAGAATAAGAATGTACCACTGGAAGATCAGGAATATTCGTTCCACTTAAAAAGAGAAATAGGTAGGTCAACATGTGACTAGGCAGCTCAGAGTGTGTGTGAATTGTTTATTTGAGTTACTAATTATGAAGTCAAATTAAATTGAAAATAGTAAAACCACAAAATCAAAGTAACGATCTTTACTCAGACAATAACTAATGGTAACTGAAAAGGAGTTTGGATCCCCAAATCTGATTACGTAGTGCATTGTAAGGCTGACCATCCTTAAGCATGAAGTTTATTATTTATATCGATTCGTTGTACAGTAGTACGTACTATGGATTAAAAACAATTCAGTTAGAGGAGAATCTAATTATTTAAAATTTGAACAAATGAAATGAATTGAGTATTGATGTCTGAGTCTCTGAGAAAAATATTGTCTAATATTATACAGAAATCAGGAAGATTCTCTTTTCAGTTTTTAAAAGCTGACGAGTCCAAAGGTCAAAATGTATATGCATGTAGCTAGTCAACTAAGTAATCGGTTTAATAAAATATGAATTTCCAGTCGATAAGTTTTTTTTTTTCTTTTTTTCTTTTTGAAAAAAGTAAGGGTTAAACCTGGATCTATTGAAGACACATATCTAACTTCCGGATGGAAATTGCAACCTACAGATAGATTCTCTCTTGAATATTAAAATGGGCCGTAAACAATGAATTCATATCCACGTCACTATATGTGAAATTAATAATTTCGCATTAAAAAGGAGTCGATTCCTAGCTTGGACCAACATGGCAACTCTTAGTGGAAACTACTAGATCATCATGGTTGATAAGTTAATAAATCTCATCATGCTTTGAAAATTTATATATTTCGGGATCAGCAGTTATGCATCAAAACTTAATCTTAAAGAACATGAATTATATTTTTCAGTGTGCACTCAGGCTATGTATTCGGAACACTTTAACTTGAGTTTTGATATACTTGAATATCCAAAAGTAAATTCTGCAACCTTTTTTTGCTGATGAAACTTCACGTTCTTTTTTTTTTTGACTAAAAATACTGCACGTTCTTAAAATTTATGGGATGCTGAATCGGTTCAATGTGTATGATCTCAAATCCTAAAAACAGATTTTTTTAAAAATCGAAAAATGTCACGAGTTGAAAGAAAGATGAGTGTCACGTGCGGTGCATGGTTGTCTACTCGCCTTGCATGTACCTTGAACCTAACCCCTTGCAAGTAAACATATATTGTAGTGGAACGAGCCCATCACGTGCAAATCTACTTTTGTTTTTTGACAACCAGTTTACTTCCTTTGTTATAGAAAAAATTGTGAATTGTTGGGATGGGACTTACGGTTCCGACGATTGGTGTAAACCTAAAAACAAAGGTGTAACGCCCCGACCGCCCACAGCTAATGGGCCACCCACGCCCGCTCTCTCGGCCCGTGGGCTCCATCCCGTTCCAACGGTCGGTCCGTTAATTTTCCAAGGCTCGAAATCATTGTTTACTAACCCTGCAATCATCACATGACCTTTCCCCGTGCTTTGGCCTCACTCACACGGTATCGCGAATCACTTTCCGATAGGTCACCCATCCTTAGACTACTCCAGCTCAAGCACGCTTAACTTTGGAGTTCTAAACTGATGTGATCCCGAAAAGGTAAGTGCACTTTGATGACATAGGTAGCCAAATCAATTCTCTTAAGCCTTTCCATATATCACAACTCGGGATGTTACAAAAGGAGTCTTTGGCCCATCGAAAGACAGTGTCCATTAATCAAATGAACT
This sequence comes from Sinapis alba, assembly GCA_012274485.2. NCBI lineage: Eukaryota > Viridiplantae > Streptophyta > Magnoliopsida > Brassicales > Brassicaceae > Sinapis > Sinapis alba. The sequence continues at coordinate 10,302 of MU107820.1, read as the reverse complement.
CAATGCAAAGAGTTTAACAACACATATAAAGAACTGTAATGGTCTGGGCATGCACGGCACCAATCATATATATATATATATCCACCAACAATCTATTTATTCATAATTAGTCGACGACCCGTTTATCTTTGCATTTACTTTCTCTTGTTCAGTTCATGCGCTCTCTTATGCTCACACTTCATTATAACAAATTCTTTATTGCTTCATCTTTGTTGTTATCCAAATTCGATTTCTCCCTTTAGTATTAAATTAGTAAAAGGATTTGCAAATAAGCCCATTTACGGCTCAAAATGTTGGCCCACTTAACCAAAAGACCAACGGATAGTCTTTGACTGATTGATTGTCAGAGGCTTGGAAGATCAGGCTTTCCGGTAAAGTTTCCGTTAAGTTAAACCCATTGAAACATCTTTGATTACGGGCTTGTCCATTATTACAAATCTGCAAATTTCTAATATATAAAACTTTCATAGGAAAGAAGAATAAACAACACTGGCTAAACAGAAAAAGATTAGAAGCTAAGTTGAAAAAGATTAGAAGCTAAGTTGCAATAATACGTATCCTTAGTTAAATACTGAAGTTTATCACTAAAATTACTGTGACTTGCCATAAAAGAAAGTTGCAAAAACTTTTTTTCTGTGTTGAATTCAACCTGATAATTAGATTTATCGAGACAAGCTAAACTGCGTTTTTTGTTATCTGTGGTGGCGAATCTATATAGGTTTTGGATGGGGCAGCTGCCCCCAGTCCCCCCCTGATTTTGTAAAAAATGTAATTATTCAAAGATTTTGTGTTCCCCTGTTGATTTATTATCTTATGCTCTACTGTCCCAGATGAAAAGAGATTGTAGATCCACCACTAGTCACCTAAGCATATTTCCCTGAGAGATATGCATTATCAATCTAGTTGAATGCACTCTAGATTATATGTTGGACAAAGCCGTTAGGTTCTGGGAGATATATTTTTACCGGTACATTCGAATCATTCAATTTTCGTAGGAGGAAGTACTGTTAAATAATATGGGTGTGTTTATGCATCTTAATTAGAAACTTAGACCAAAAAATCTTATTTGGCAAGAACAATTGGATATGTAATTTTATAATACCAAAGTTGAATAATATGTCGACCGATAGCAATTACAATTAGTGCCCTCCTAAAGTTATCTCCCCTCCCCCAATATTACAACACAAAGATTAGACTTCAGAGCAACCGTTGTAATTAAAAATCAACATAACAAGACAAAGAAAATGATGGACAAGTATTGGTTTCTCTTTTGGCAGATAGTGTTAGGTCACTTACGTTCTCTTTTCCATTATGGAGATCACTTACTAATCCATACATGTATTGAAATTTTTTTGTCCATATGCATACAAAATACTTGATCATTTAATACTTAAAGGTTATATTGGACTAAATTAACATTCTTTCAAAAAAAAATATATATATATATATATTTGCCTAAATTATTATCACTAAATGGACTCATAGTCGGTAGCGAAAAGCCATCTACCCATGTGATAGCTCCAAAAATATATTCATCAAATCTTGATTAGAAAAATATTCTCTACGTTTTACAAAAAAATGTCACTTTAACATTTCTAATGGCTTTCAACATCTTTTGAACAGTTTTGTTTTGCCAAAAGATAGAAGTCAAAAGCATAGATGGGTCAGTGGACAATAGTATGCAAGTACTTATCAACCACATAATTCTGTTTAATTACGATTTACATTTAATCATCTTACGATTTTGTAAATATGAATCTATTATCTTGTACATTTATATTCATTTAACTGATCACATCTAATCTATTAAAACAGGAGTACAAAAATAAAATAACCCTTAATTTTTCAACTTATTTACAATGGCATGCCACTGGAGTTATTAATTAACTTACCTTTTAAGATTATTTGTCTTTTTAAGTTTAATTAATGTATTTCTTTAAACTAAAGTACAACAAGTAGTGTACAATTTATTTAAGTAAAACTTCCTATAATCATGCTAAACAATAAATTATACTTAATCAATGCAAAAAGTATAATAAGATATTCATAAAAATGGGTTGATTATTTTTTTATTAGTATATTAACTATATCTAAAAATACAATAAAATGTTATAAAAATATATAATATAAAACATAAAATTGAAAATAATATATTGAATTATTTGATTGTATAAATCAAATATAGCCATAGATAACAATTTTATTTTACATTAAAAAATGTATCCATAAAAATACATTTGTACGAACATACGGGTCTATATTTCAAAAATATAGGTGATATAGTTGACGGATAAAAAATAAAATAAAATTATTCATTATAAATTATTATGTTTAAAAAATATATTAAACAATTATTTAATACAAATATATTTTAAAAATACTCTCTCTGTTCCATTAAGATAGATGTTTTGGTGTTTTCACAGATATTAAGAAAACACATTAATCATACATCATTTTTAGAAATTATCAAATTCCAATGCATTTTAACCAATAGTCTTTCAATAAATTTAATTAATTTTATTGAAATTTGCAATTTTTGTATAGAAAACATAAAAATACATCTTTGTGAAACAATTTTTTTTTTTTAAACATTTATCTTAGTGGAACGGAGAGAATATATATTATCATTTATATAAGATAAATAATTTTTTGTTTTTAAAATAAAAATGAATACCCGCGCAGGTGCGCAGGTCACGCTCTAGTATTCAGTTATAACATTGGGTTGGTTTTTCGTATACGTATAGTTAGTTGTGTCCACATTTTTACTAATAGTATGGAAAGTGGAAATGTTTTTTTTTTCTCTTAACCTAGAGATTTTAAACCGAAATCAACTAATCTCCCAAAATCTATAGAAATCTGTTTTTTTTTTTTGTTGGAAACGTCTACAATTGGCCTAGAATGATTAAAAATTGCAGTTAAAGATTTCACATTTGTAAAGAAAAGCATGAAAAATGTCAATTCAATTCGTAAATCGGAAGTTTAAAAAATACTCCATCTGTATCATATTAAGAGGGTTTAAAGGTTTTTTCACAAAGATTAAGAAAATACAAAGTTTAATGCAATTTGTCTTGGTAACACAAAATATTATTAGTTTAACCAATAAGAAAAATATGTAGTATTTTGTAATTGGTTACAAATTTCAAATAACATTATTTTTTTTCTAGAAATATGTAAACATCACTTATTATGAAACAAAAACAAAATCCTAAAAATGTTTAACATATAACAAAATGTACAATTCTAATTAATACCAAAAATGTTGGAAATGATCCCAAAAATAAATCCATATGGTTTGCTTGAATTAGTCCAATATGAATCATATTGGACTAATTGTACAAAATCCACCAGAATATTTGTAATAAATTATTCAATCTAACGTTTAAAACAATGACTCCATATGTATTTTTAAAAATACAAATCAAAGTATATATCTACAAATAAATAAATTGTTTCTTTTTATTTGTAAGTAAGTTTCATTATTTGAATGAGGAAGCTGGGAATGAAATTTACTAGATGGGTTTGTTATTATTGTTGAAGAAATCTTCGACCACACATAAAGTCACCTTTCTATAGAAACCATCCACCGACCATATCAATCATCTTCCCATTCACAATTTCAACATTTCTAGAAATATAGAATATATATATGATCTAAAATGATATTCAGCAAGTAATATATTACGATATAAATTCAGTAGTGTACTGTAATATTTCATTAAATATTAGATGATAAACAAAAAAATCATGTTTGTCCAAGAAAATAAAGACGATAAATACTTTACATCAACCAAAAAATAATATACCAAAAAAAAACTTTACATCAACCAAAAAAATAAGATAAATTTATAGACAGTGAAAAAACACATTTATTTTGTTTTTATTAGACATTTAATCTTGGTTGTTTCACACTATAACGATTTTGGTGCTAATATAAAAAGAATACCTTTACTTGCCTATCATTCTACTATAAAGCATACATACAATTAGGCTAGCCCATTAATTACAACACATCAAATAAACAATAAACAAAAAAAAATCTCTTAACAACTTCTCCACTTTCTCCCACCACCACCGGAGAAAGAAAACCACTACCACCATGACCTCCAAAGACTGTGGCTCCCACACTCACTCTCGCCGGAAACTAATCCGGCGAATAATATGGTCAACAATCTTCATCCTCTTCATCATCTTCCTCACAATCCTTCTCATTTGGGCAATCCTCCAGCCTTCAAAGCCACGTTTCATCCTCCAAGACGCCACCGTCTACGCCTTCAACGTCTCCGGCAACCCACCGAACCTCCTCACCTCCAACTTCCAAATCACTCTCTCTTCCCGGAACCCTAACGACAAGATAGGCATCTACTACGACCGCCTTGACGTCTACGCTACTTACCATAGTCAACAGATCACTTTCCGAACATCAATCCCTCCGACGTATCAGGGACACAAAGAAGTCAACATATGGTCGCCGTTTGTCTACGGCACCTCCGTTCCCGTCGCTCCGTTTAACGCCGTTAGTCTTGACGCCGATCAAGATAACGGCGCTGTTATGTTGATCATCCGTGCTGACGGTAGAGTGAGGTGGAAGGTTGGGACGTTTATTACAGGGAAGTATCATCTTTATGTGAAGTGTCTTGCTTATATTAACTTCGGTAATAAAGCTGCCGGAGTTATTGTCGGAGATAACGCCGTTAAGTATACGCTTACGAGTAGTTGTAGTGTTAGTGTCTAAAACGGCGACGGAGCGAAATTAGGTAAAGCTAGTTAACGACTCCGTTTTATATTATAGTCTTCTTAATTATCATAAGTCATGTGAATTTTACATTTTGCTTATACGATGGCAAATATTACAGATATGCGATGTTGTTGTGATGAGTTGTAAGAATTTAAATATGAATACTTTTTAATAATTAGATCCTAAGTTTTGTTTTTTAAGAGCATGATATGATTAAAAGAAGATTTTTAACGGGATTCTTAGCGAAATTTAAGAATCAGTTCTTAACTTTAACAAAGAAAAAATTAAGAACCGGTTTTTAAATATTTTATTTAAAAATCAGTTTTTAACTTTTTCTTTATTAAAATTAAGAACTGGTTCTTAAATTCTACTAAAAATCCTCGCTAAAAACCTTCTTTTAATCCTGGTCTAAGTCGTCAATTTTTAAAATATATATTTTCGGTGACTAAGATGCAACTTGTGATCCTATCATATCAACTTTTGCCTCAAACTTTTTCGATGAATTTTTAGTAGTCGGTAAAGCTGGACGGCGATAGAATTTAAAAATCAATCGAATTGAATGGATTATGACTCCTGAATGATTTGTAGACGTTGTGTTATGGTGTCACTATCTAATTGTCCATTTATATGTGTCTCCACTTTTTCTTATATTAAATCAAGATATATTATAATGTATTTTTGCAATATTCCACAACAAATAAAAGAGCTAGGGTAAAAGGAATTGGCATAAAACAAATAAGAAAGTTCAAAAGGTAAAACCATATGGATTGGAATTATTTTAGTATATTTGTGGATTTTGTAGATATTTTTTTTCTTTGTCTATTGATGATCTATTACGTAAAGTATGGGTTTCATGCACATTAAAGCACATCCGTCTAAAATGTTGCGTAAGTTAGGGGTTATCGTGAATATTCTTGGATCTTGTAATGTGAAAATCAGGATCCGATACTCACTGTTACAAGTACAAACTTACAAGAATTTAGCTAATTTCTTACTATTATTATATTCCGAAATTGGCATTTAATAGTTTTTTTTTTGTCCACGGCATTTAATATTAGAATGATTTATGTTTAATATTTAAATAATTAAGTGTATTATATTGCACATCAACGTAGTTAGACAATCAACATCTAGTCTTGTTAAAATGTTTGTTTAAACAAAGAGAATACCTACTTAATATAAGTATGGGAGAATAGTTCATTCAAGTTTGTATACTTTGAATTTCAAGCACATGATGTAAACACAATTTTTCTCGAATAAAAGTTGTCTGAGAAACCTAACCTTGGTTTTATGTTATAAAAAAAGTAAGGTGGTTATGATTTATGAACGTGGTATGTGGGCTGTTGTCTGTTGACACTTCACACAGGCACTAGCTACGGTCTATGATTAAGACACTGCCAAACTCACATAATTTTATAAAAATAATCCTTTTCACCTAACTTTGAATAATGTATACAACATCGGAAATTCGAGGAAGTTGATCAATGATGTCATTAGTAGATTATAGATATGTAAATATGGAATCACTCAACGTTGATTAAAGATACACTCTTAGCTATCTCGACATATAAATACATGACTTCTATATTAGACATAAATTGAGTTGACATATAGGGATGATTGTTGAAAGTTGTAAGAGCATGTTCATCAGTAAGTTTTTCAGAATATCAATTAAAGAAAATAGAAAAGAAAAGAAAATAAGAAAGACAAAGACAAAAAGTTCTCTACAAATACATTTTATAATACGGTTCTAATACTATTTGACAGGTAAATACACTATAAGTGGTTTAAAGTTTTCAAAAGCATTAAATTTTAATTGTACAATTTTAATTGTTCATAATATTATTACTTTTTGATTTAGATCCTTATTTGTAAACTATATACATTGGTTAAACTTTTTCAACACCTTATTCTTCATTTTTACCATTTCACATTATCTTCTCTCACCTCTAAGTAATCATTCACAATACATCTAAATTTTATATATTTACAATATTTTTTTTAAAAAAAAATCAAACACTTTATTCATCTAATTTTATTTAATATTTTTATATATTTAAATTTTATGATTATAATTTTTTTTAGATTTTATCTTATACAAAATTATCTAAAAATATAAAAAAGAATATTAAAAATGAAATAAAAATTATAATTAAAAATATATATATGTCCAAATCCAACAAAACAACTCACTATTATAAAATACAAAAATGATAAACTTGATAGAAATTAAACAAATTAATTAATTTATGTATTATAAAATATTATTTTAAAATAATTAAGGTTAATGAAAAATATGTACAATCACTAATCTTGTGACATATTGTAAATATGGTCCATTTTAGAGTTTCAACTAGTTGAAAAGATTCAACTACAAATAATCCGCGTAAGACCATCTCCATCAGAAGCTCCTAGAGAGGGGTTCTTAGCGGGATTTAAGAACCCCTCCCTAAGAACCCCTCAATGGACATGCTCTAACATTCACAACTTTTTCAACATCCTCATTGAAACCATTCAACAGTTTAATAAATGATTCAACACCCTTGTTGACTGATGTGCAAAGCTTCATTTCTCTCTACAACATTAAAGCTAAACCAATTAAATTGTGATTTGCTTCTCAAAATTCAGAGCCATAACCAATTCTTTTCAACATATAGCTTTGATAACAAAATTGTCTAATACTCCCTCTGTTTCATACTCCCTTCGTTTCAAATTAGATGTCGTTTTAGAATAGAATTTTTGTTTTAAAATAAGTGTCGTTTTCGGTTTTCAATGCAAAATTTATTGGTAATATTCTCTACTCTATTTTTTTATTGGTTGATATATGATTAAGTGTATTGGTAATAGTGTTTTTATTTTGAAAATATGTAAAATTAAATGTTTCCTTAATCCGTGTGCATAAACCTAGAACAACAACTAATATAAAACGGAGGGAGTAATAAGTATCGTTTTAGATTTGTGCACACGGATTAAGAAAACATTTAATTTTACATATTTTCTATATAAAAACATCATTTCCCATACACCTAACCATATTTCAACCAATAGAAAATTAAACTGAAAAATAAAATTCTTAAATTTTGTATTGAAATACGAAAACGACACTTATTTCATAACAAAAAAAATTCTCTAAAACGACACTTTTTGTAAAACGGAGGGAGTATACTATTTGGGATAAAATTTGTTTTCTCTATGAGTTTTTACGTTTCTCTCTAGTATATAAATATACTCCATCCATTTCACAAAGAGTGTCGTTATAGAGAAATTTTTTCGTTACAAAATAAGTGTTGTTTTTGGATTTCAATACAAAATTTATTAACTTTATTTTTTAATTTAATTTTTTATTGGTTGAAATATGGTTAGGTGTATGGGTAATGATGTTTTTATATAGAAAATATACAAAATTAAATGTTTTCTTAATCTGTATGTCCAAACCTAAAATGACACTTAATATGAAACAAAGAAAGTAATACATATATATATATATATGACTAGAATATTACAACTAATATGTAAATATTATATAAAATACGGCATATGAATATAAATTTCAGCCATTGATTACATGTCATATTCTATGAATTGTATTTATTTTTGAGATAATTATTGTCTATTGTAATTATATACTCCCTCCATCTCATTTTAATTATTGTTCTGGGATTATATACATGTATTAATAAAATATATAATTTTGTATATTTCTAAAATAAAAATACAATTACCTACACACCTAACCATATTTCGAGCAATTAGAAAAAATTTCTTAATAAATTTTACATTGAAACTATAAAACAAACGACATTTATTTTGAAACAAAAAATTTCTTCTACGACGATCATTAAAACGAAAGGAAGGAGTAATAACTAATTAGTCAATAACATTTGCTTGGTATTTCACAAAAAAATATTTTAAATAATTACAAAACTTATTTAATCTATAGGAGTATACAGTTATTATTTAAAATTGCGTTGTTTAGAAAATCGTAATCAAATTACTTTAGCTACAACACAAAAATAAATCTACCGTTGAGATTGTCAAGAAAAAATCTACTTTATGATTCTAAAGAAAAAATCTACTTTATGATACTATCCGTCTATGCTTTGAGCGTTTGCTCTTAATGAATCAGCGTTGATAAAAAACAATCGGGCTGATATTAGGCAGTAGGCACTATATAGCAGCATCTTTACGTTTAGCTACTGTGGACTTAGTCTATCTATTATGGGCTTTGAATCTTTGATTTGTCAACAAAAGCTAACAAGATTTTGTTGAGAACATAAACATAAAGGGCAGCTAAAGTTATAACATATCACACAATGACTTTATATATGAAATCTATCATGTTAAATCCTATAATACTTTAGCTAATGGGCTTAATTACAGTTTTGGGCTTGTGCTTTCTAATTTCTTCTTGTAGTAAGAGGCAAACTTAATAACATTTGTTTCATGTCACCTTATAAACGGTTAGTTGTTGTTTTTTTGGCAAAATGTTAAAACGGGTAGTTGTTGATAAACGTGAAACTTGAATTGCTAAGCTTTGGTTTTATTATCTTCATGTAAGAAAACGTAACGGCGACTTATTTTTTTGAAACTAAACCGTTGGTAAAAAAGTTGACCAGCTTTGGTTTTATCACCTTTGTTTACTATGAAACCTTGTCCTTCATAATTTGCATCCCCATAGTCTTTGGCCATTTTTATCCATTATTTATTTTTGGTCTAATTTTCTTTAAAAAAAAAAAAAAAAATCGCAAGTCGATATGTGTCAGTGAGACTCGCGAACAAGGCAAGAAACGATTTTTATTTAAGAGTTTTTGGAACCGTCTCTTGCACTGTTTACATGTCCCACATATCAGTGAGACCCATGAACAGTGCAAGAAACCTCCTTAAAAAAACCCAGATAATCAGATAATGATACTCTTATATAAATCTAAAAACGGCAAGTACCTTACCCAAGAAAATAAAAATAAGATAACAACAAAATTTGAGATTTGACCAAATTAATTATATGTTTATTGGTAATAAGTAAGAACCAAGAAACACATTAATTAACAAAATATGGCTTCTTATAAAAGTTAAAACTCTTCTCCTCCTAATAAAAAAATGCGTTAGTCTTGAGGCATATCGTCTTACAATGGGAGAAGAACATCAGCCAAACCTTAACGGGGCATACTACGGCCCACCGTCTAAGCCCAATCACCGATCCAAACCACCTGGATGCTGCTTCTGCTGCTGCTTCAACTGCATGGGAAGCTGTCTACGTTGCTGCGGTTGCTGCATCCTCAGCCTAATCTGCAACCTCCTCATAGCCGTAGCCGTTATCCTCTCCGTAACCTCCTTACTTATCTGGCTCATCTTCCGTCCCAACGCCGTTAAATTCTACGTCACCGACGCTAATCTAAACCGGTTCAGCCTCGACTCAAACAACAACAGTAACAACCTCCACTACGATCTCCATCTCAACTTCACAATCCGTAACCCTAACCAACGGCTCGGAGTCTACTACGATGCGATCAAGGTCAGTGGGTATTACGGAGAACAGCGGTTCGGTTATGTAAACGTTTCGCGGTTTT
>MU107819.1:3322-39288 GCA_012274485.2 Sinapis alba | reverse complement strand
CTCATCATTCTGGTGATCGAGTAATACTTTTTTTTAGGTTTTGAGACACAATGCAACTTCTTGATCATTCCATGCACATATTTATACAGTATGGACTTTAGTCGTAATTGTTAATTTTCCTGATTTTTCATTTTCCCAATTCGGTTATTTCCATTTTGAATAGTTTTACAATTTTGTTTCTAAGAGTTTACTATGGTTTTCTGGTTTTTCATTTTTACGTTCTATTAATGGAATTATCACTATTATACCGAAAATGTATATTTTACGTAATTGTTAACTGTCCCGATCGACCTGACAACTTTTCCAATTTTTCTGATTTGATTCCATTTCCGAATATATTACAAATATTTTTCTAAAAGTTTACACTGATTTTCTGGTTTTCCATTTTTTGACGTTCTAGTAATGGATATTATATCACTTTATTATAATGAAATGTTGTTTACCTAATTGTTCATAAACCCGTTAACTTGGTCAGTTTGGCTTAGATTTCGTCTCATGCAGTTTAAATAGTAGTTTAGTAACAAATGATCTAGTTTTTTCTAACATTAGGCGAAATGTATTTCAAACTTCAATCAGACAATGGGATATTATAACATTAAATGTGTTTGATAAGTGTCGTTTTTATCAATTTTTAACCGTGTTTTAGAGGACAGTCAAGCAAGAGAGTCATCCGGTGGCGAAACTGATGTCGGCATTAATGGATCTAGAGCTTGAGGTGAATCATGTAAGCTTGTCAGTGGTTAGTAATTTGATTATTCAAAAAGAAACAAGGAAGACAGAATTCAAAATTGAAGAAGATGAACAGTTTGCATTGTATTGTACTGTTTTCTGTGCAAAACATAGAATAAAAATGGTTTCGTGTATGTTTCAAGAGAATGTGAATATGACAAAAAAAGTGTGTTTGTTTTTTAGCAGTGCTTCAGTATGAGGTCTTGCATGTTCTGTCATTCTCGACGACAACAAGTGCATCTCTTACACAATATATGTCAACCACATTGTAAAAAAGAAGTAAGTATCAAATCGTATACAATGCATTTTACACTACATAATATATATATATATATATAATCAAACACATTCCTCGTTTTTGTTTTTCTCTTTTTTTCTTTGCCTCCTCATCCTTCTCGTTCTTGTTTTCCTCTTTTTTTTTCTTTTCCTTTCGAATGCTCTTCTTCTTTCTTCTTCTTCTCTTACTTCTCCTCCTTCTTCTTCTCCTTCCTTCCCCTCTTCTCTCTCCTCTGTCATCTTTTTCTCCTCCATCATCGTGACCACCCTCCGTCTCCTCATCTCATCCCACTATCTCTTTTTTCTCTTCGACTTCCCCTGGTTGTTTCTTTTCCTCTTCTCACCATCTTTTTCACACCTCTACTTCATGTATCAACAACAACATTTTTTCCTCCGCGCTGTCGTCAGATATAGTTTCTCCTCCACCGCTGTCAATTACTAAAAATGTTTGAAGAAGATGAATATGGCAATTTTATGTGATATTCTATTAGAGACCTATAGAATATGAAAGTAAGACAATATTTATTATATTTGTTGTTATGATGTAAAAATAAATAAATTATTTTGCTGCATTGTCACGCGTGGAGGAGGGGCAAATGGTCTTTTTTTTTTTTTTTTTGTCACGAAACTTATATTAAACTAAAAGACAAACGAGTTTAAACGATTACAACCGGAGGTAAACTCAACGGCTAGACAATAAACGAAAATTACAACCATAAGAACGATAGGTGTGTTAAAAGGGCGAAGATACCCGTAGAGATGCTTCACTTGAAACCTTAAAACTGATGTTCCGAAGAACATACAAAAGTCGGAATAAGAACCGACGACGGGGGACCCTAAACAGCGGGTTTGAAGACGGTTGGTGGACACCAACACTAGTGATGTGAGACTCTTCTTTTCTTCATATAAGGTGTAAGCTGATAGGAACAATGGAGGATGATCTCGTTTTGGGTTCTCGATGGAACTTTGTCGAACACTGTTGGCCCGTAGGAACAACTGAGAGACTCTAGAACCGTAGCTAAGAGCGGTAGGAAAATGCCTTGTCTGCCTAGAATTGACTTTGATATACATGAACAAAGGAGCAGATACTGTTTGGGCTATGTGAACCCTGTATACACTGAGACTGTCCAGAGAGACTAGGTGAATCTCAAGAATACCGAAACTCATAATGCTCAGTGATAATGGAAGGACGGTTGAGGCTGACAATGTCTTTGATTCCATAGATAGATTTGACACTAAAGAGCAAACTATGGATGAAACAGGTATGGGCTGATTGTCGTTGGTGGCCAAACCGGTTAACAACTCCGACATCGAACTCAAGTTCACCTTTGCAGAGACTCTGAATATGCTGGAATTTAATGACAGAGCAAAATTTGTGACTGATCCAAGTCTTAGGACCTCGACATTTGGTACTCGTTTCACTACAAAGCGAGGTAGTGGTCGATCCTCCAGTAGAATTCCGACGTATAATGGAAGGGTTGTACTGCCGGTGGAAGAATCTCGGACGATAGGACGGTGAGCGATGGTGAACGGAGGAGGAAGACGCAAGCAGAGATCCTGAGATGAGGTTCCGGTGCCAGTATGGTGATGACGATGCCCCTTTAGATAACGGCGACTCCATAGGAGAAGCGACGGAGATTTCAAAGCATTGGTCAATGGGAGAAGCAGCGTGAGAAGCTGTAACGAGGCGTAGGAGAGGAGGTCGGTGAGAAAACGGAGGACGTTCACGAAGAGATGAAAGCAGATCTGGATCTGCCAAGGGCAAATGGTCTATTTTAAGAAAATTATTACATCAACCAACCACTTTATTACATGGTTACTTTCTGATTTTTCCTCCCACCCTGTTTATTCAGCTTAGAGCATCATTAAGGGAAGGTTCTTAGCAGGGGTTCTTAGCGGAATTTAAGAACCGGTTCTTAACTTTAATAAAGAAAAAGTTAAGAACCGGCTTTTATATAAGATATTTAAGAGCCGGTTCTTAACTTTTCCTTTGTTAAAGTTAAGAACCAGTTCTTAAATTCCGCTAAGAATCCGCTTTTAATCATGGTCTTATTCACTCTATGGTGGGTTATGTGGAAGATGTTTATCGAAATATCAAATGTCGATTACAAGAGAAAATATAACTAAATTGTAAGAGATTATGAATTTAGTAAGAAGAGGGTGCAACCATGAAAATCCTAATTCTTGTGTGACATGTGTTTTGTGAATGTCTTTTCTCTTTTCGAGTTTCACCTTATTTATAGTTTAATTCGCCGATTTTTTTCATTTTTTCTTAAACTAACTTGGCTCATCTCGACCGTTTCTCTTCTTAAATAGACCGAGGTCAATTACATTGTTAGTTCTTGTCGAGGGGAGTAGTCCATCTCCAATGATATATAACTCTACTACATGTTTGGTATATATATTTCAATTTTATTAACCTTGTTTAGTGTATGTTTTAGCAAACATGGTTAACAAAAGTTTGTGACTTGTGCAGTGTATGTTTTAGCAAACATGGTTAACAAAAGTACTCCTGGATCGGCACCGCAAATATATCACTTTAGTACTTGTTGTTCTGTACTAAAAAGACATTGTTTTGTACTCATGTAGTCTCTTTTTGCTTAGCATCTTGGTCATCTTTTATTGCTTATGTAGTTATGCACATATGACTTTGACTTGGTGATTTGAGAATGAAAGCCAAAGAAACGACATTTAGATTATTATTAATCTTATACATTGTAGGCTTGGAGCTCTACATGTTTTTCACTAATCTGTAAAATAAATTCCTAGAAACAAAATAACATCGACAAAATAACATCGTGAGAGAACAACAATATGTTAATACATTTTATTTCAATTAATAAACGTTGAATCGTAAATGCAACTGCAAGAAATAAAATTATATGGGGATCATTGGAAGCAAGGAGTGAAGCGGTGAGTGAATCTTGTGATTGTTTCTGCTGTCACTTTTATCTTTTCCTTTTCCTAATTATTAGTTTTTTCTTCTTTTCTACTTTCTGTTATGTTGTAATAATTGATAGTCCGTTATAATTGATTAAAATAATTCATATATAATAAATTGTAAATGTGATGACAAACAAAAACAACCCCAAACCAAAGAGGAACCTAATACACGTCTATTAGTTGTGGTGGTCATTCTCCTGCCTAACCCAAGCCGGTCACCACGTCCATCTCGTGTCCACTACCTTTCTATTTCATAAATTCATTTTTTTTGTATATATAACATTTTCCTGATTATTTAAACAATTTATGAAAATGGATTCAAACGCTGTTTAATATGTGTGCCTATTTACAAATTGTTTGTTATGAAAAGGGGAGCTGGAAAAATAGTGTTGTTCATCATAGCATAAATTCCAAATGAGACAATATTATTTTTATTCATTACTAAATAAGCCTTTTAATAATATATTGTGACTGAGTTAATCATAACTGATAACTTGATTCTCAAACTAATTTTGGAATCTCGAAATGAGGTTTATTTTGTACGTTGTCAAATTATTTTAGGTGACTAACATAAGAATATGATTTCAAATGCCATTTAATGTATGAATGAATGTATTTATACCATAAAATTATGAAATGGGAATGATGGAATATAGCATTGGTTCTTATACATAATGTCATAACAAGGACATCATTATTTATTTTTTAAAAATAGTTGACATATTTTAAAGTGTATCTCTTATAATCGGGTAAATTATAGGTCAGATATCAAGTAAAAAAAAGATTTATTAAATATTATTTTCAACTAAAACGTTCAAAGTGCTTTATATGTATTTTATAATGTTTTACGCCTCTATTTCTCTAGATTGTTTATGTTCTATGAATTTTTTATGACATAGCATATTTTGTTTGAAGTAGTAGAACACAATATAGCGTTGGCTGCGTAATCGTGGGGGAAAGAGGCGTCTACAAGCAATACAATGCTTGGTTCACATGATACAAAGAAACTCATAATTTGTATTTTTGAGATTATCTAAAAAAGAATAATAAAATATACCTTAAAAAGAGGGAAAGAAAAAATGCCTTGGAAGTCACTTGCTTTTCGTGAATGAAAGGCAACCATGAACACAAACCACTTGCTTACTCAAACTATTCTTACTTCAACAAGTAGATCATCTAACTATCACACAACCCTTTACTTAACTCCTACTATTATTCCTTCTTTTTCATTATAACTTGTACATTTCATATTCCTCCTATTAAAAAATCAACTGATATTTTGATTCAATTTTTGGAAATAATTCCAATTCAACAATATAGTAATAGCAGAAGAATTCACAAATATGTTATCATGTAACTAAACATTCAACTTCAAAAACTACTAGTAATGACAATCTATTAACGCTGGTGTGGTTGAGAACACTATCCCTTGAAACTTGGACTCTCTTAGATCATCTTCTGGTGCCGGTAGATTAAGATCCAACGGTAAATATTTCCTCTGTTCAATGTAAGAGCTCAAATTCTCAGTCTCATCCTCTGTACTGTTTCTGCTAGCTTCAGTGGTAGCGACGACAGGTATTACAGCAGTAGTGGCTGTCCTGTGCCGCCTCATGTGTCCCCCGAGGGCTTGTCCCGAAGTGAACACGGAACCGCAGATCGAACACTCGTGTACTTTGTTTGCCTTGCTGGTGATGATGTTACTTGACTGCAAAGCTAGGGATGAACCAACCACTTTAAAATGACGTTTTTGCCCTTCCTCTGACTTGGCCTGCATCAGGGGTAGTTTAGTCTTTTCGTCTATCGACACTCTAGGCTTCTTATGGCTAGCCCTGTGTCCACCGAGAGCTTGGAACGACGAGAACGTCCGGTTACATGTCTTACACTCGTAGACAAAGAAACTAGAATTCTTCTGATGGAGAGTTTTGTCAGTTTTGCTCAAGTTCTTGAGATCCGGCGAAAGAGACGCTCCTTGCGCAAGCATGATGAGACAAATCGCCATGTCTTCCTCTTCTTCTGTACAATCAGTTGTGGTTACTGGAGACGAAACCGCCGAGGTGTATTCATCGGAAACTGTTCTTCCTCCGCCTCCATCCCCTGCTGATGAGCTTGTGGAGGAAGTGATGGTGGTAGCCGCCGCCGCCACCAAAAAGGCCGACGACGACGATGATCTCTGTCGCTTCGTACGCTTACCCTTTATGACTTGCGTCTGCTCACTACCTACCTCATGATCTTGACTCATCATCCTTATTAACACTAAATTCAAGAAATCAATCAAGAAACAAAACTAATTCAAGAAACTTCGAAATTACTATAAGAAGAAATTAGTTTTTTTTTTTTTTGGTGTTTATTATGTGGAGTGAACTAACAAGAGAGAGAAGAGAGGCAGTGTGGGAAGACGATGGGTGGGGCTGCTTATTTATATATACAAGGTTGGTGGTTGTTAATCTTTTTGGTTTACTCCACGAAATTTTTTACACATATCGATCCACTTTACATTATTTTATTATTTCCAAAACAACCAATAACATTTTGACGGTTCATTCTCGAGTACACATGATCTGACACTTCTGCATTTCTCTGCCAAATTCCTTCAAATATGAAATCAACTAAATTTTTTATCAATGATTATGGCAAAATAATATAAATCTCTGTTTTTTTTTCTTTCTAGTTTATGTTCTGTTGTATCTACTTTTAAATTCATATCTTCTAGACTCCTAAATATTATCTTCACCTAGATCTATGTACCAGAAGTCAACCCTTCATGACGTTTTATTTTTTATTTTTTTTATTAACTTAGACAGCTTCTTCTAGTACATATTTTTCAAAGAACAAGCATATTTATATTATTGCTTCGACTAATCAAATTGTTAGATCTTGAATCATTCTTAGTTGCATAACTAATAGAGATGTATTATTATGCTTAATGTATTAATTCCAAATTATTTAATTTTATTGAAAGCAAAAAAAAAAAGTAGGAAATAAAAAGGAAAGTGAAACCCGTGAAGGGTTAACCACTGAATTGGGCAAAGGTTCATTAGTAGTGTTGAGTGGCACTTAGACCACCAATTCACGTTTTTTTTATTTTTTATTTTTGTTTATGTTAGTGTGAACATTAAATCCTATCATAAGGCAAAGGTTTTACTTTCACGCACTTTAGATCCACGTCATCAAATCGACACTTTCAATGAGAACCGAAAATGGATAGAACTAAACACAAAAATGTTTACGACAGCATATAATAAGTATATACATATTGTTGATGGTTGTGACGACTACATAAAAACCTTTGATTAGTTGTTTGATATATAAGTTTATCATGAAAATAATGATTCGTAGACATAAGACGGATCATAATTAGGAGGCGACATGCAGTGGCCGGTGCTTATAGGATTAGGTGCATTCATCGGTGGCATGTTAGGCTAAGAAAAATTGTAAGCATAGTCTTTGTTATTGTGAAGAGTCAAGACCACCATTATTTTATTTTTCTTATTTTTTAATGATAACTAAATTATTACTAATATATTGAATAGATAGTTGAAAGCTAGTGATCAACTGGGTACCTTATCACTTCATACAGTTTCCCGTAAAATAGGCATATGTAGATGAAAACTTAGAACCATTTGAAATAAAAATAAATAAAGTAAGAAACTCGAATACTTTTGATGTTTTGGAGAAAATTTGAGTTTTCATGATAATTTGCAACAACAAAAAAACGAATTTAATTTAGTATTGGTGGTTGAATTATAATGGTGATTTTTATTTTTATTTGCCCAAGGAAAGAGTTTGAATCCTGTGCTGGCGTTTAAATTGGCAAGAATACCCAACTTTCTGTTAAACATATGGAATTAGCTGTGATTTTGATTCAAGTTCTACTGTATTATTAAAATAAATGAATATAAATAACTGAATTGTTAGAGTTTAATTAAATGATAATGTAAAAATCTTTACATCACGAGAAAACGCAAGACCAAGTAGAGGATCGGTGTTGTATCTCACCTTCTTTTTATTAAAAACATTGTTTCGACGTCCATTTTTAAAGGTCTTCGGATTAATTTTATGGGCAATTCTCTTAAATAGCCCCTTTTAAGTTTTTGTCCCAAAAATAACCTTAAAAAAATAAAATGACCAAAATAGACTTTTTTTTTTTTGAAATTTTGATTTTTTTAATTTTTTTTTTGAAATTTGAAACCCTAACCCCAAACCCACCCCTTAACTCTAAACCCTAAAGTGCAAATTAGTTAACCCTAGGAGTATAAATGCATATAAATGATTTTTTTAGCTTCTAAAAAAACATTTTGGTCATTTTCTTCCTTAAAAACTATTTTTGTGACAAATAAGCTAAAAGGGGCTATCCAAGGGAATTTCTCTAATTTAAATATAGAAAATAGCTAGAATTTGAAAAAGCATGCAAGAAATAAATAAAAAAGGGGAAAACACAAAGCCTAAACCCAGCTCAGCAGATAAGGATATAGTCGAAAACTAAACCGAAGATTAAAGAAGCAAAAGGGTACATCAATACCGAGTTGACCCGCCAGAACCAACACACGGAAGAGGGACACTTAGACAAAGGCCATAACCAGTGTTTTGAAACACAAACCAGATCCGCGATCAGATCAATAAATCTAGTGACCCGATACATAATTTGGTATAGGTTTTAGAATTATTGAAAAATCTGATAAAACCCATAAAAAAACGTTCAAACCTGGAATTCGGCTATTGGTTGAACCGGTGGTTAAATCAATACATTTATTTTATTTATTTTATTTTTGATTTTTCCAGTTACATTATTAGAATCTATTTTTTATTTTGGTTAAGAAGTTAGATCTTTTATTTTTCAAAAATGAAAAAACATATGATCACATGGATTATGAATTTATTGACAAATATAATTTTGAATTAATATGCCAATCTTGATTATAATTAATTAGAGAATGTTGTTGACTGTAACAAACCCCATACAATATTGACTGTAACAAACCCCATACAATATTGACTGTAACTTTTAAAATTTTGATTGAACATTCTAAACTTTTTATCATATATAATATCAATTAAATTATTTTATTTATAATTTTTAGATTTTAATGAAAATTTCACTTTAAGAAAATGAAGTGAATATTGAAAGAACCAAAATTAGTGAATGTGATTCAGTATTAGTTTATTTTTTTTATTGATAGTCTACTAAAATTTAATGTTTTACTTTTGATTTATTTTAGATTTAAAGTTTAATTTTTATTATTCATATCAGATATTTAAATACTTAAGGGTTTTAAGTCTTGATATATTTTATTATATGTCATAATTCTTAACTTGTTACAAAAATGATAAATAATCTAAATTAACTTTTGATATTTTGTATGTGAAATAAAAATAAAAATAAAAATAAAAATAAAAAACTAAAGTTAAGTATTTTTCTAGATGTTTTTAAAACATAAAAAATATATTATATTTTAATATCTGATATATTATTATATAACAAAATTAATTAATTATTAATCCGCTGTTTGTATGTGGTTGACCCGGTAATTCAGTGATCTGAGAAGTTGCCAAATTTAGTGTCCGAGTTGAATTTAAAAATATTGGCCATAACAAAATCTGAAAACTAGAAATTTATGAAGCGAAATCGGATAATCTACTTCCGTCAGAAAAAAACACACCCATATGAAACGAAAATAAAGCAAAAAAAACATCACCAATAAAAACATATGAAAAGTCACCCAGTTTGAAGAAATGCAGAGAAGAAGAAATAGAAAACACATGGAAGAAAGAAATGAGCAGATATAAGTGGTTTTACTGGTTTGGAACCAGGCCCAGCTCGGCGTTGAAATATTTTAGGCCAGAAGCTCACAAATATAAAAATAAAAAAAAATGTAATTCAAAAGAATCGAACCTTTAACTTCTTGGAATACTTTAAAATAAACTAATCATAACTACAAGTTATTTTACTTATAAGATAGCCAAAAATTTACTTATCATCGAAAAGGCTAGAAGCATATGTTTCCATATTTTTTCTTCAAGGCCGCTACTGTTCGGAACCAACTCGTGGATAGATCACCACCCCATAACCGATTGGTCTTCATCATCACCAGAGAGTTTCATTCTTGAGGCAAAAGAAAAAATTAGAGAGTCAAATCAAAAGACAAAAATCACCACTACGTCGTGCCTTCGACCTCAATGAAACCAACACAAGCACACCACTTGACAGAGAATCTAAAGAATCATGGACATAGGAGAGAAAACCACGAAAATATCTGAACTGTTAAACAAGAACAATAGCAAAATCTGTGAACTACCATGTAAACACCACAACCAAAAAGTATTTTGAACCCTAACTTATTTTTTATTTTAAAATATAATTTTGAGTAAAAATATTCTAACTTCATTTTATTTTTTATTTTATAAAAAAGTAAAAAGTAAATTTACTCTAATTCATTTTTTTTTTGTTCATCATTCTATTTTCTACTCTAAATTAGAGTATCATTAAAATATAACTCAATTCTATTATAATATTACTCTATTTTAAAATAAAAAATAGAGTAAACGACTGAAGATGGTTTCATATCAAAAAAAATAAAAAATCATCAGAGCTAATACCCCAAATGTATGTGAGCAGGTAATACTTCTTTTTGTATGGGCAAGTGACAACCAACCGAGTAAATAATAACGTAAGGATTCGTATACATTTGATGTTGTGCGTATATGAACAAATCACACAGTTTGTAACTCTTAGATTAGAGGAGTAAGATTATACACAACTCTATTTGATAAATTAAATATCATTGTAGAAAATAGTTACATATTGTAGAAAATATGTGATATTGTAGAAAAAATTCACATATTTTCTAACAATTAAATGAAAGAGGTAACACGGTCCTAAATAATCAAATTTTAATTTCCATTTCTAACAATAAAATGAACTTCTTCTTTCTTTGAATACCATATATCTCATGATTTTATAATGCAAATACTCGAAAAGCTATAAATAATATTTTTAGACATTTTTTAAAAGAAATTCTCATAGTAGAAACTGAGTTTTGAACCCATATTTACCTAGCGTACAAGAAAAAAAGATTATTTTTAAAACCAAAATATAATTTTAATATTTAAAATATATAATCTATTGAAACTTGTAATTAGTGATTTGTATAAGTATCACTGGCTCATTATAATCATGATTCAGGTCAAAAAAGTATGTGCGGATTGTAAAATAAAAATATATTTTAAATACTGGTAATTAGTATTTTCTCCATTCAAATTGGGGGACATGTTTTTCAAAAAAAAAATAGTTCTAACAACTTTTAAGATCATCTATAATGTATTTTTTATTTCCTTCTTTAAAATTAAAACTACATAATAAAAATGAGATTTATTCTAATGTATTATTCTATAATAGCAATTTAAATATAAAGTAAAATCTAAAAAATGTTATTTTTTATAAATAAAGAAAAATAACAATCTACAAGGAAAAATATAGATGAATTGGAATAGTTTTGATTCTAAATATTATTACAGAAGTAAATATAAAGGTAGATTAGAAATGTTCTAACAGAAATCTCAAGTGGATATATACAATATAATTTTGGGGCTAAGGAAAAGTAATGTGTGGGATGCAAGTCTTTTACACACACAAAAGTTTTGTGACAAAACCCATCACTTCCTTTTTCACCGGAATATTTTGCTAATTTCATGCAAGATTTTTGACATTATATAGGGTTTGCTGTTTCCATATGCTAGTATTAATGCAACTGTATATGGCAACATCTACATCGATGTATGTGTTACCAACTTGTCATCTTCACAACGACTTTCACAATTTATGCTTCCTTAAACAAAAACTACGTAATTACCTAATATAATTTTAAAAATATATGAGAATTAATAATACTGAATAATAAAAATTTGATAACAATTTTACATCCTTTTTCATTTTTAGTTTTATATTAGTAAAATAAATTAAATAATCACATTAAACATATAAATGAAATTTAGATTTTTTGTATGTTTTGTTTTGAACTTTTAAAAACAATTATAAATTATTAAAAATGTTAAAATTTTCCAACTAAAAATTCTGTGATCAATGATTTGAATTTTTACTATGAAATATAAAATATATAAATGATCATAAATAATGTAAGTATGAAACTTCACTTAATATTTATTCAAATTAAAATTAAAATTTTAATATCTCTTAATTAAATTTTATACCATTTTAAAAACTCATAACTGTTTTAATTTCAAAGTTTTTAAAATGTGTATTATACTTGAATTGAATTTCTTATATTTTTAACTTAATCAAATCATTAAAGTGTATTTATGTATCTTTGTTATTATTGTTAAAATATTTTTTAATAATTATTTTATAAAATAGCTCATTCTACACACAAAAATAACTAGAACATATAAGAGATCGAAAAAGCTATTAAAAGCTATTTGTGGATTGAAATACAAAATTTTCGGATGATGAGTGAAGAGATTGGTTTGTTTTCTACAAGACCTTAACCCCCTTTGAAATCATATTTTTGGTGTTTATATGATAGTTGCAGACTTTATTATTTCTACCGAAAAATAGTAGTTGAGGGAGCAGTATGATCCCGTTATCAACACATAAGGCCTTTAAACAATTTTTTGGTACATTAAATATAATGATTCATATAACAAGTTAGCAACCAATCCAATTCATAAAGGTTAATAATTACATGTCCCCCACATATACGAACACAACATGTTTGCTATGTTTGTTGTCATATAATTTACATGAATAGTGGTGTTATCTTAAATAAAAAAATTGTTGTATTGAATGTGTCATATGTAATATATAAAAAATATCTAATTGTTTTTTTCAAAAATGTATTTGACTCTGCAGAAGGCGCGAATTACTATCTAGTTAGTATAGTATAAAATAAATGCTACCATCAAGCTATGTATATAAAAATGAACCTAGTCATTTTCTCCATTGATTTGATTAGGCACAATAATTCAATAACACGATGAAATGATTGGAAGAAGTTACTCTTAATTACGTTGGGCTATTCCAAAGCTTATTGTCTTGTACTGGCATCCTTCACAGAACAATTTAATATACACACACATGGATTCCATATACAACTCAATTTAATTTAGTGGTACAATCAAAACTAAGGTAGTGATTGGTAGCACTAAGATTTCCGTGATTCAATTATTAACTATCTCATGTTACCATTCACACTTAACATTTATAATTTGCGTTTTTGAGGATGTAAAACAATTTATGTGTGCATTTTCTCGAACCAGGAAAATAATTAATGAACCATACTTTTCTTAATAAGTAGGAGTCATCAAAATATCTATAAATTTTAATTTGAACAGAAAATTTTAGAAATTCATAATTTTACTAAACACATCAAATCACAAATATTAATATTAATATTTTTAAAATGGATATCCGTTAAATATATATACTATAAAATTATTATATTTTATGTAAATTTTAAAATACTTCCAATTTTAAATTGATTATTTTAGTTATTACTGTTTGAAAAGTAGATATATTTTAAATCAGATATTATTATTTTATAATATTTTGGATTTTTTTTATTTGTACGTATCAAATCGGATATCCAATTATAAATACAAAATTTCTTGATATCCACACATCGAATATTTGAATAACTACATATCGAATCAAATCATATAATTGATTATTGAGACAAAACGGACCAGAACACGAATATCTCCAAAAACTAGGATTTTGATATGTGCCACCCCTAATATGTATCATATACCAATAATTTTGGTCGAATTCTGCATTGAACAACAAACACAAATTTATTATTTAACTTATTAATTTTGAAAAAACTTAATAATGTTACATATTTATAGAAATAATTATATAGTATACATTTTATAAATAATATACTTTTAAATATGTATTGAAATAAAAGTTTAACATTGTTATTTTCCCAATAAAAAAATATATTTTAGTAAAAGTAAAAATTTATAAGAATTTAGATAATTAGTTTTAGTAGATTTGGTATCCATTTGATTCTAGACTCGGTTCATATTCAATTTTGAGTTTCAAAATTTAAAGAAATATGCATGTTTTTTAGTTTGTTTTTTCTTGGTTCGATATTCAAGTTTCCTAATTTTTCTATAGAAATAATATGGTTTAATTTTTGAGTTACTACATGATTTTGAAAATGAATAGATTTTGGTCTTCCAAAATATTTTATTAAATTAATCAAAATATTAATAATATTTATACTGCAGATTTATTTCTCCAATAAAAACATCATTTTGTACTATTTATTCTATGTATATTTATACTACCAAATATTCTGCCACCATTCAAATTCTTAGATAGTGAATGGTGATACTATAACTTCACATTTCAATAATTATTTATTGAAAACCGTTTCATGTCATTATTCAAACTTAAGGGTGTCGAAATGAGATCGTATAGCTCAATTAAATTTTTCATGAACATGAATTCTATATTTTAGTCTCATTTAATAAATGGGCTTAATGATCGAGTTTAAACTAAACCAAGAGTTATATGAATGATCTTTAATTAATATGAGCTAATTTATGAGCTTGGTCATTTTGTACTTAATATATATTTATGGAGGACTTCTATTTTTTATGTAAAAACATAATGTTTATATTAATCATATTTATTTTCTAAAATTAAAATGTAAAATTATTTTTTAAAAATATGTAAAAATGTAAAAGAATATTGATATCAATCCTCATATGATCATATCATATATCTTTATAATTAAAATGTAAAATATTTTTTTCTTAAGATTCTCACGCTGAATATATATCTTTATGATTTGAACAAATGAAAACTATGAAGATGAATCATTTCAAAACTCGACCACTCAGAGATTCAAATCCACGATACGCACATGTTCGCCACTTTGTTCACAACTCTTCCTATGAAATATATTTTTTGGATCACTGATTTAGCTTTGATTTAATTTATTATGAGGTGTTGATTTTATTCTGTATTTAATATTAGTGTTTTGGATCTTTAATATTTTGAATTATATTTTGAAAATTATTTTATTGTATATTTTATTTGTAGTTATTTTTTATTTTTTATTTTTTATATTTGATTATGAGTTAACTTTTATAACTCCTAATTTTGATGATCTAAGTTCAAATTTTTATATTAAAACTCATATTATAAATGAGCTAAATTGAGTTAATTTATGAAAAACTTGAATTCAGTATGAACTATGTTGAGTTGAACGAACTAGCTCATTTTGACATTTCTATTAAAACTTTACTTTTACAATTTGCGTTTCTTAAGAATGAAAAAAAAATTGTGTACGTTTTCGAAGCAGGATAGTAGTCATTGAACCATACGACTCTTTATAACTATCATATACCCAGTGGTTGTGGTCGACTTCCGTGTTGGACAACACACAATTTTATTTTCTCTTTTCTCAGTTAATTTTACTAAATAATATATTTTTTAAGACTGTCTCTTGAAGTAAACGTTTAACGTTATAGATATTCATAAATTGAAATAATTATATTATAGTGAAAGTAAAATTTATGAAAACAGTTATTTTAGTAAAATTTAGTAGTTGTTTGATTATCGGTTTGGTTTGATTTCAGATTTTCAAATTAGAAAAATAGGATGATGTATTGGTTTAAATTTCTACGGTTCAGTATTCAAGTTTTTTTAACATTTTCTTTCAAATATGTGTATTCAAGTGTGGTATTTAACTTTTTGTAATCTTTTTGTAGAAATAATATGAATTAATTTTACTAGTTACTACATTTTTTTAAAAATAACATATTTTAGTCATCCTAAATATTTTATTAAATTAATAAAAAATATTAATTATTGTTTTATTGCAAAATTTTCCACCAATCAAATTTTATTTCATACCATTTCTTTTACGAAAATCATACTTATGACGTATAATGCAGGAGATGCAGTTGCATCGTATTTTAATTTTATACGATTTCTACTACCAAAATTTGGTTGTCATCCTTCGAATCCTAATTATATCGGTTTCAGTTTTACACTGACAATGGTGCACACATGTATATAAATCTATACTAATAAAGTAAAACAATTTTCTTCTCAAAATTAATGCATCAAAATTTGATACCTAAACGCAATTTCTAAAATTTTATAAACTATTTCACATATCTTATATTAACACAGACTCTGATAATCCATAAATATGTTCTAATAATCATACACAATTGATTATCACCCATGATCAGAAAATTCATAAGTAGATACGTTGACTAAGATTTCTAAAGCATTTCAAATTTATATTTTTGATTATTATATTCTGATTTAGTTACGTAGCCTATTTTTAATTACAAAATAGAATAGAAAAAGACAAACAAAACTATATATTAAATCTCTAAAAATAAAAAAAAATCATAAGAACCATTTTATTAGTCTTTGAAACTACTCAAACAAAAGTTCTCAATGCTTTTTTTTAGATTTAATGGAACACATTTACATTAGACCTATATTTATATGAAAGACAATTTCCTTTAACATGTAGGATATAAAAACATAAACTTAATCTAATTAAAAATTCCATTTTCCTATTCTAGATTTCCTTTTAATTCTTTTAACATATTAAACATATAATAATATGTTAAGTTTTCACAAGGTTGGAATTATCCAACATTCATTCCTTTAATTCCAACTTGAGTTAAGGAGATCAATTTTTTGAATTCTATTGGTAAGGATGTCGGCCTTCTGCTCAACACCCAGCGCATTTATCTCTGGTTCATCTTCAGCCTCTAAGATCTTTAAACTTGGTTTCATTGGTATGTGAGTTGTGTTACACGCTTCCATCTTTGTGTCACATACCCTTGCATGATTAACACTAGTCGGTTTATCCACAAGCCTCCACGTCTTGTTTCTTGTGATAGATTCCAACTCGGCGTCCATAGCTTCAAATTCACTTTTTTCACAAAGTAAATAGAACCCAGCTGAAGTAAACTCTCCTCCTCTATCAGTAAGAAAGGTTTTAATAGTTTTTTTCAACCTTTTGAACCGATTGAATAACTCACTCTTCTTGGCGTACCCGGTGAAAACCTTTTTTAGACCGAGTCTAGTTCTTGTAGGACCTTCTCCTAGCCTCCTCACTCAAGTTGGGATGAGTCTTGTGGCTGAAGCTTACTGTGACGAGACCTTTGGTCACGTCCGCCATCTTGCGTACGTGAACTATTTTTTGTCACCAAGATCGAGTCTCCAATCTGAGGAGTTCTGATATCAATTCAGATCTCTAGAAATAAGGAGTTTATAAGAACAATTTTTCTTATTAACTTTTGAAAATACTCAAAACAAAAGTTTTCAATGTTTCTTTTAGATAACACATCTTCATTAGACTTATATTTATATGAAAGATAATTCTCTTTAACATGCGGAATAAGGAAAACACAAACTTAATTTAATAAAAAACTTCATTTTTTCTATTTTAGATTTCATTTTCATATTTGTTCATAACATATAATAATATGTTAAGTTTCCACAAATTTGGAATTATCCAACATATATATTATACATTCACATATTTCCACAATGATAGTAGTATCGAGATTTTGAATTTAGTATGTGATCAGTTCTCTCTATTTTATATAAATTAAAGTCTAGTATTTTTCTTTTACTTCGCGAAACTACAGTACAAAAAGTTACTAACACACAAACACAGCCTAAAAAGTTTTCAAGCAATGTTTAAATAAGATGGTTGGTTTAATTAAAAAGGTTAAGATCCGGTGAAAATCATTTTAATTGCGCATCATGTTTGTACTGTGTTAAATCAGTTCATTTCAAAAGCATCACACAAATTTAGGTTCTACATATTGGTTCCTCAAGATTACACTTTTCGTTAGTGCGTTTTTGTTGATGCTTATAACAACTAAATTTTCAAAAATCAGTATTGACTTCTACTTACAAAATGTTACTAAAAAGCTACTCAAACAGACGTAAACATACATGCATACGGAAATAGGAGGAAACGTCTTTAAATATATCAACTTTTAAATGATAATAAAGGTGAAAATGGGTGGCATACCAAATAGTAGCGAAATTATTTATATAAGAGGAAGAGGAGAGTGGTGGTGCTTTAACATATTTTTTATATTTAAAAGAAATTGTCCAAGAGGAGTGGACACACACAACGCAACACCTTACCACACTTCAACACTACACCTACAATTCACTCTTACTTCTTACTCACTCCACTTCACCCAGTAGCGGCCCTGGATACAAACCAAAGAAACATAAGCTTTCGGCCTTTTATAGAATATGTAAATTTTCAGCCTTCATTTCTACTAAAATCTTCAATATAATTGATGACATATCACTGTTCTTACTAAGCTAGAGTTCAGCAGTTTGAATAAAGATACATGATATTTAGTTTAACTTCATATTTTCTTTTTAAATAATTTATTAATAAATGTAAATGTTTTGTTAGCTTTCGGCCCATAATTATTCTGGACCGGACCTACTTCACTACACACTTCATAACTAGTTGTTTCATCTACGTATTTCAACTTTATTTATTATATTTAACACTGTTCATTTTTAATTTATTAATATTACAAATTCTTCAAACTATAGTTTGTATCATCTTTTTCAGCAAAGTGATTACCGTTTTGGTTAACTATGATTTTTGGTTAACTTGTTTAGTCGTTGAAGTAATGAAAAGAACGATTTTATTATAAATCATGTTCATATTAGATTACTTTGTTGCCATTTATATATCAACACTTATAAATTAAAGCAAAAGTTCTAATGATGACGAGACTAGTTTGTTATATTTGATCTAATGTAGGAATATCGTTCACTATTAACAGTTCCAAAAGTTAAATTAACAAAGTTAAATTATCTACCACTACTCCAGGGACAAGCATCTAGTAGACCATATCATATTTGTCTTTTCCAAATATTTCTTAAATATTGTTTTGAATAATATAACTGAAACAGTAGGATAGTTATTTTGCCATCAATCCGTTTGTATAATCTTTGAAAGATAAGAAGCACATCATAATCAGAACCTAATATTTATATGTATTTATATACTTGATACCTAATATAACTAACAGAAAGAGAAATATAACTTAAGGAATAAAAAGATGAGAAATTCCCTTAGATAGCCTCTTTTAGTTTGTTTGTCACAAAAATAGCTTTTAAGGAAAAAAATGACCAAAATGTTTTTTTTAGAAGCTAAAAAATTCATTTATATGCATTTATACCCCTAGGGTTAACTAATTTGGACTTTAGGGTTTAGAGTAAAGGGGTGGGTTTGGGGTTAGGGTTTCAAATTTCAAAAAAAAAAAAAAAAAAATCAAATTTTCAAAAAAAAAAAAGTCTATTTTGGTCATTTTAGTTTTTGAGGGCTATTTTTGTGACAAAAACTTAAAAAAGGTTATTTAAGAGAATTGCCCTAAAAAGATACATAAACAGGATAATATAGTGCAGCTAAAATCCAAGAAAAATAGGCTACTTGTTCAGTCTTGAGCGTTCGTATAAAATAAAATATGTGTGTGAATATTCATGCATATGCAATGTCCCGTGTGCACTATATGTATATATGAATTTATATATCTCACGTAGTTATCAAATTTAGAGGGTTTTATTAAATCATGTATTTTAATAGAGTTTAAATCTTAAAATAATCTATTGTTATTGAAATAATGATTTTAAATTTTATTTTAAAATCTAGTGTTATTCAATAAATAATTTAAAATTCAGTTTTTAAAATCTAGTGTTTTTCAACTTTCAAAGATTTTAGATTTTTTTTATATTTTCAATTGATTTCAAATCATCTCTTATGGAGTTTCATGAATAAATGAGTGAATTCAAAATCTAGGCATACTGCAGAGATTTTAGAATTCTTCAACTTAAACTGTCTTAAAATTTTAAAATTTAATGGATTGCAAGACATTAACAATTGATTGTAAATTATTGATTGAATAATACCCCTTAGTTAGAACTATATTTATCTTGATTATAAAAAAATAGGGCAATTCTTTCAAATAGTTTTCTTGAATTTTTGTCACCAAAATAACACTCAAAAATAAAATGATCAAAATATCTTCTTTTTATTTTGAAATTTTTATTATTTAATTTTTATTTTTTGAAATTTGAAACCCATCTTCAAAACTGCATCCCTTAATCTAAACCTTAAATCTAGATTAGTTAACTCTATAAATAAAAATGTTTATTTAACTCTTTAATAAAATATTTTTGTTATTTTCTTTCTTAAATGCTATTTTATGAAAAATAAATTAAAAAAGACTATTATATGGAATTTCTCAGATAGATTAAAAGTTTTGTTGGTTGTGAGTAAATCTAGCCTTTTTGTAACTTTTTCGTATCAAGGGTTATGAGGTTTGGTAATTTTGTGATCCAAAGTTTAATGATAATCTGCTTCAGTAATTCTTATCAGTCGATTCTTTTCCTGCAGTTTATTTTTCACATAATATTAATCATTAGAAACGAATAATGACATACATATTTTGATTAGTCTCGACTTTGATTAGCCTGGTTTTTTTATTGAAAGAAAGAGTAGCCTCGTTTTCACATTAAAGTCATAGTGAACTCGTAAATGATAATGTGACAAAAGGGCAAGATTTTCTACATGTCGATTTAGAAAATTTCGGAACCAGAAATAGTACATCCGAAACTCTTGAAACCCTTAAACATACCGTATGGTGTATATTTAATAATAAGTTAATAACTAAGTTGTAGGCAAATAATAGAAAGTTAATAAATGTAATAGTATAATTATGATTTTTTAAGTAGATTTTATATTTCCTCTGTTTCATAATAAGTGTCATTCTAACATTTTTTTTGTTACACAAAAAGTGTTACTTTACAATTCCAATGCAAATTATACTTACTTTCAGCTAGAAATTAATTACAAATTACATTGTTTTTATAAATAATTTTATTTATCTCAAATACTATTAGTCAAATAAATATAATTAATGACAATTTAATTATATTTCAATCATTTTTTTAATCTGTATGAAAAATGTAAAAACGACACTCTTTGTGAAACGGAGAGAGTAGTATTTATGTTTTATTAGAAAGACTAAATTTTGACTCTAGCTTTTAAAACTTGGAATCTTTACCTTGTGAAAATCAAGAAAAAACACATCAAATGATTTATTATAGATATTAAAATGGGTTACACGACCAGTAATGGATTTAGGATCTAATATAATCGGGATACACACAAATTTTCATTATAATATTTTTCTGGATTGAGGACACTTGTAAACTATTAAGCTATTATTAAGAAAATTTTAAAAGTAGTTGGGGGCACGTGCCCCCGTACCTCCTGCTCTCCATCCACCCGTGTACACAACCTCATTTAAATTCGTCTCAATTTATATTCATCCCCATTTAAACTATAGATGACATGTATACATGGTCTAATATGATTTT
Source organism: Sinapis alba (assembly GCA_012274485.2). Classification (NCBI taxonomy): domain Eukaryota; kingdom Viridiplantae; phylum Streptophyta; class Magnoliopsida; order Brassicales; family Brassicaceae; genus Sinapis; species Sinapis alba. The sequence goes on along the minus strand of MU107819.1, from coordinate 17,918 downwards.
TTATTTGGATTATGTTTGTTTAGACCCATTTAAAATATTTTAAATATAAATTCAATTTTTGTTAAAAAAAATTAGAAATATATTTGAAATGTAGTTTTAAAATGTTCAAAATTTTATTTATAATTTTAAAACATGTCTGAAAAGTATATGTTTATTTTTTTATTTCTTACATATTTATGTAAATATGTTTTAATACAATTATCCATTTAAACCCCGCTAAATCAAATGAATATAAACATTTATTTAGTTATATTATAAGCTAATTTAAGCTTGTTAATAAAACCAATATTAAGATCTTTATGATTTGTTAATTGAAATAATAGTTTTAACTCTTAATAATTATGGTATTAAAAACTATGAAAAATATTACAAATGATTCTATAACTGACAATTTTATTTTATTTATAAGGATTCAAGAGTCTTGAATCAAGACTGACTGCACCATCTAAACCACACTATAGAATCCACGTTTAACCAAAATTTTGCATCATGCTACAAGTTTCTTGTAAACTTTTTTTCCATTCTAATTTTTTCTCCATTAATTTACATAACTTTATCCTTTTAGGACTTGAAATCCATACCTTCTAGTATAAAACTATTAATGAATTCTTATTTAAACTACTGCACTTAAGAAACCTCCATAATTATATTTGTTTAAAACCATCAAAACTTAAGTAAATTATATTTTGTTGGTTTTTTAACGGACATTTTTAATTAAATTAAGGTAAAATATATGTTAATATATACACAATATGATCCAAATGAAATTCATTAGGCATCTTAAGCATCTTAGACTAATAATCCTTATCTTCTATAGTGATAATTCTTATCATTTATAAACTATATATATTGAAGATGATTTTAATAATGAAATTAAATTACATTTTGATTTATACCGACTGTTGTGGCAATGATCGGATCTTCCATTGCAATGCTTTGTCGCACGTATTCAACAACAAACTATTCTCACTATCTTTTATTTCAAAATTAATAATCTAACTAAACTTTGTATTTCTCGTCTTTATTATTTTTCGTAGGCATTTATATTCCCATGTCTTTGTCATCTAAGAATCTCAGAAGGGTAGATTATCTAATGCTGACGTAAACTGTAAACAAAGCTTGGTTTTGTTTCAGTTTTAGGTTTAGTTGATATAATTTTAATTATTTTCTTTGATTATCTCGTTAGATATGTTTGAAAGATTTTTATTTTTTCAGATCGGAGATTGCATTTTCATTGAAACTATCGGTGTTGTGAGCAGTTGCTGTGGGGTTTACTTTCCTATGTCCAGACTAATTGAAGAAATGGCTTTATATTATTTGTAAGGGAAATGTTTTCTTAGGTTTATTTTGGGAAATTTTCCTTTGAGAACAAAAAAATAGGAACCTATTTAATACGTTCATATTTAAATTGAGATAGGATATTGGTTGACATCAATTTTGTTAAGGCTAAATTTTAGAGTGAGCTGTTGTTAATATTAAATGTATTGTATACCTAAGAATTAACTTTATGCTTTTGTTTTAATAGTATTGATAGATTAAAACATGTTATTCTTTTCTTTTTCTTTTTCTTAGTTTTGTTCATTACAATAGCAACTTAGGATAGAGGTGTTCGAAATTCATTTTTCGTTTACAGACATTAAAAAACAAAACTCTATTAAAATCAGCTTACCTATTTACCGAAAACCAAAATCAAAGAATGAATCGTGAGCTTGGCAAAATGAAAGTTATAGCAAAACAATGATCTAAAACGATGGAATCCAGATTTGAACCAAAAGTAACAAACAAGTTTACAAAGGCACAACTCCAGAAAGAGAGTTTGATGCTAAGGAACATAAACATCAAAAGCTTATTCAAGCCAACAGATTCAAAAGACAAGACCAACACAGTAGACACAAAAGTACTTACTTAGAGCGGCGTCAAACCAACCACACCTGCGTTAGAACCAACGTAGCTCGTGTGAGGTTACCAAACACACACAATCAAAACTTGCATCTTTAACAATTTATATAAAAGCGAGCTTTCTTCTTCTTTTTTCAGATGAAAAGTTTCTTGTAAATGTAAAACAATGTCAAACTAAATCACAGGGATCGAAAGTCAAACCATACCGCATGCCAATCTCCCGCCTGCGTTTCCAGTGGTCAGGCTAAGCTCATGCCCACCTACATTTTGCCAAAACCAAAAGAAGAAGAAGAAGCAATCAGATCACATCTTTGCTTAAGAAGCTTCTAAAAGGTTTTGGAAAGTGCCATCCTTTTGACCAACAAGCCATCATGATACAAGAATTGTGCAGCCGATGTCAAATGATGTATCAAAAGTAAAGTAGAATATAGTTTAATACCCTTTCCGAGGTCATCCTTAAGCTCGTGAACCACAAAGGCTCTTCCAACAACAGAGTTAGGACCAGTCAGAGGAATCTGCACAAATGAATCACATTAAAACATAAAAGCTTCTTAAAAGCGCGAAAAAGAAAGAAAAAAAACAGAACAAACCTGATTGTCCTCAAGTGTTGTTTCTGCCACGCCTGTTGTTACAATGAAAAAGAAAACACAGTAGTTAGAGAGTATGGTACTACAAAAACTATATAGTAAACTTTTGAAGGAATGAAGTAAAGTAATAAACCATCGGCATTGGCAATAATGTTTCCCAGGTCACCCGCATGACGGATCTCGTCTTGAGGAGCTCCGTGTGTCATATTCTTAGGGTTGAAATGTGGCCCTATGATGTGATTAAAGACATTAGTTTTTAAAAACAATGATATTTAGGTATTGCAAAAATGATATGGAAACCTGTTGAGATGCATCCATTGGTTGTATCACCAAACTCATGCTGTCAACAAAAAAGCAGGAATCACACAAAGAGACACAAAACAAGAAGAAAGAAGATAAGAGATAAAAAGGAAGAATTATTACGAGGTGAAAGCCATGAGGTCCTGGAGTGAGACCGGTGATACGAACATTCACTTTTGTCGGACCTAATTGGTGAAATTGAAAAATTAGACAACCAGTGACCTAATAATAATACAGATCAGAAATCAATACCTGTGTCTTGTTGTGTCAAAGTAACAACTCCTTTGACATCGGAGTTACCGTTTAGCACAGCAACAGCTTTCTTCGCGGCGGAAACGATGGTTAGCGATTTCTTTTTCGAGGCGGAGAAGGAAACGGATTTGGGGTGGTGGAGGTTGTTGAGGGAGGCGCCGCAGAAAGTGGAACGGAGAGTGGATGAAGGAGAAGGCGATGAGAAGGAGAGGAAGGTGTGAGCAGCCGCCATGGATGATGTTGTTGTTGCTGTTTGGACAAAGCGATTGGGCAGAGTTAGAGATAGGCCTGCACTTTTTTTACTTCAAACCAAAACCCCTCTTACTTTAATCCGAACCAAAAAAAAAAATTAATGATTAAAACAAGACTTAAGAACTTGTTACTTTGAGATTTAGATACAAATCAAACCAAACTGAAATTCTTATTAAAATCAAAAAATATAAAATTATTTAAATATATTAATATTTTTATATATATTAAAGTAATTTTAATTTTAAAATATTTTAAGAGTTTTTGTAGTTTATTGTATTTGTTATTGTGAATATTTTTGTAATTAATTTAATTAGTTTTAGTTAGATTTATGAATAACTATACATTTTGATTTAAAAAAATTGTCAATTTTTCATTTTTAAAAATATATTTTAGACGATTTTAGATATTGGTTGAACCAAATTTTGAAAGAAAAAAAAAACAAATCAAAATCATTCCATGATTAATAAAATTAGAATGAATATAATATCAAAAATTCAAATTACCCAAATCAAATCCATCGGGTTCCCAAACACATAGACCTACTCAAGAATATCAGCAGAACAGTTGGTCACATAACTCCATTGAACCACCTCTCACTAGAGTTCGCTATCTGTTTGAACCCCTTTTTATTTTCCTTTTTGGTTTTAACTAATTTGCTGACCCGGTTAAATTATATCCTTCGTCTGCCACCGATTCTACTCTTTTGTTCTTAAACACAATGCTCATAAAACTTATTTTGTTATTTTATTAATTTTTAATAATAAAAATTGTTTGTATACTATCAGGTTATTTAAGTTAAGAAACCATAGTTTTATCGTATAAACTCTTATTTTCTTTATTCTAAGTATCAAACTTCTAAAATATTTTAATAATTCTATTAATTTTGTTTATTAAAATTAATAAAAATATGTCTTTTATTGTTCCAAAAAATTGGAAGCCAGAAGGGAATGTTTCCATTTTGAGGTACGGCACTGTGCTCACTGCTTCGTATCAGTATCAGCAGGCAACTTCATCCTCAGCCATGATAATAACATCACGAGAGAAGTGATTTTAAAAAGCTTCATTATTTTCTATGTTAAAACGCTGTTTTCATTTTTCCATATAAACTTTTTTTAAAAACAACTCATTTTCCATATAATCTAAACATGAAACGCTGGCAGACAGACACAATCAGTATATAAAAAATTCTGGTAGCTGTAGTTGACGTCTTGTACGGTACAACTCAATATACTATTAATAGAATAGAATAACAACTTAAAAACCTCTAAAACTATATATTTCTATATGAATCGTGTTTCTAAAACGGCATAACTTACTTTAATTCATAAACAACTATCCAAGCGATTTACATATCTTGATCTAGATTTTGTACTCTCAAAAGGAACCCCCCCAAGTTTTTCTCACAAAAAGTTTTAAAAGCCATGGAAATGGGGAATGATGCGGCTCCAGCAGATGGAGATATGGCACGTGAAATGGAATGGGTAAACAATCTGGCTTGGTATGGTGAAGCGTCAAGATATGATGGTTTAATGTGCGAGTCACATCCAGCTAAGTTGTATTCAAATGGCGTTTGGGAGAAAATAATATTGAACGTTACTGGTCTTCAGTTTTGGCAATACCGTCTTCCCTGTCTCGAGATGGTCATCTTGCTCGTCTTCGTCCTTTGGCAATTCTTTGCTATTTTCTTCAAGAAGTTAGGTCTTCCTATTCCAAAGTTCGCCTCTATGATGCTTGTGAGTTTTTTTTTTTTAGTTCTGCTTCTTCTTTTATATTTTTATCACATGTAAAACATCGTCCTGACATAATAGAGCATGATTAAAAGAAGTTCTTAAGAGATGAGTCTCATGAATAGTGTAAGAACCAGTTTCAAAAGTTGTTAATTAAGAACATGTTCTTATGGGTTTCTTGCACTATTCGCGGGCTCCACTAACACGTAGCACCGCGATTAGTTCGTTTTTTAATTTAAAAAAATAATAATAACTAAGAACAATCGGGGTTAATCATAGTTTTATTCTTTGTTGCATTGAAGGCAGGGCTACTCTTGAACGTTCTGATTATTGTTTCGGGAGACGGGTCCATTCTTAAGGATATCTTCTTCCACAAAAACAGAGTCGACATTCCAGGATGCCTTGGATCATTTGGTTTCATGATTTTCTGGTTCCTCAATGGTGTGAAAATGGATGCCAAGAGAATCTTCAAGGCAGAAACACATGCAAGAGTCACTGGATTTGCAGCCGCTGCTCTGCCTATAACGGTTGGCTTAGTGATTTACAAAATTAAACCAGCTGAGAGAATACAGCTCAAGATCACAGAGTTTAATACATTGTTGCTAATGGAGAGCCTCACGTCCTTCTCGGAAATCGCAAGACTCTTGATTGACCTGGGAATGAACAACTCCTCTGTAGGCAAGGTCGCTTTATCTGCAGCTGTGGTCTCTAATATGGTTGGACTATTGATCTTCTTGATAATGGTTCCTATTACTTTTCCATCATGGCTCGAAGGTGTGATTCTACTAGTACTGATGATCTTCTTTATGGTCATTGTTTTTGCTGTTGTGAGGCCAACACTATTTAAAATAATCAAACGGAAACGAGAAGGGATGCCTATTGATGACAAACACATCTATGGGATCCTAGTCTTGGTTTGTCTCTCGTGTATTTATTGGAACAGTCTTGGGCAGTTTCCACCACTTGGAGCTTTCTTTCTCGGTGTTGCCATTCCTAGTGGACCTCCTATTGGTTCTGCCTTGGTCGAACGATTAGAGAGCTTCAATTTTGGTATTATATTGCCTCTCTTCATGTCAGCTTGTATGCTTAGGATTGATTTAAGAGTTTGGAAAGAAGTCTTAACATTCAATATCAGCAATGAGAAGAAACTCGCAGTTGTCTCTCTCGTCTTGCTCATCTTCTTGTTGAAGCTTTCTATCTCAATCGTCGTACCTTACCTCTTTAAAATGCCCTTGAAAGAGTCCATCCTTCTTTCCCTTATCATGTCCCATAAAGGGATAGTAGAAATAAGTTTCTATGCTTTCTCTTTCGGCCTCGAGGTTAGTCTCAGCTCATCTTTGCGACTTCTTCATCATTATTTTGTTTTTTTTCTCGCAAGGAAAAATAATTTTTTTGTAACTTTTTGATATACAGTTTTTAGACAGAGCTACCTTCTCGATCCTTGTTTTGTCCATTCTCCTAAACTCGTTGTTCCTACCACTGGCGATCAGATTTCTCTATGACCCATCAAAGCAATTCATGTGCTACCAAAAGAGAAGTTTAGTAAGTACGAAGATAAATGGAGCCATAAAGACTCTTGTGTGTATCCATAGACCAGACCACATATCTTCAATGATCAACCTTCTTGAAGCTTCTTATCAATCCGAGGAGAGCCCTCTTACTTGCTACGTACTTCACCTCGTCGAGCTACAAGGTCAAGACGTTCCCACTTTGATCTCACACAAAGTCCAGAAACTTGGAGTCGGGACGGGAACAGAAGATTCGGAAAACGTCATCCTCTCTTTCGAGCATTTCAACCGTTACGTGTGCAGTTCCATTTCCATAGACACATTCACTTGCAAGGCAAACTCTAACCACATGCAAGATGATATTTGTTGGCTAGCTCTCGACAAAGCTGTCACGCTTATCATTCTTCCTTTCCACCGGGCTTGGTCTATCGACCGAACAGCCATCGTATCCGACAGCGAAATGATCCGGTTTGTCAATTACAACGTCTTGAAACAAGCTCCTTGCTCTGTCGGTATCCTTATTGAACGTCACCTTGTTAACAAAAAGCAAGAAACTCAACAAAACCTTAAGGTTTGTGCTATATTCGTGGGAGGAAAAGACGATATGGAAGCATTGGCCTTTGCAAAGCGAATGGCACGTCAAGAGAACGTAACATTAACGGTTCTATGCCTTGTAGCAGCCGGAAAGAGCAAAGGATGGGATCAAATGCTAGACACAGGGGAACTAAGAGAGTTGATACTAAGCAACGATACAGGAAACCCAAATGGAGAAAGTTCCACAATTTACTTGGAAGAGAAGATTATAGATGGAGCGGCTACATCAATGCTTCTACGCTCTATGGCATCTGATTACGACCTTTTCATAGTAGGCAAAACCTGCGGTGAGAACCACGCTGCGACTAGAGGGATAGAGAGTTGGTGTGAATTTGAGGAGCTTGGAGTCATTGGTGATTTCTTGGCCTCACCTGATTTCCCGAGCAAAACATCAGTCTTAGTAGTTCAACAACAACGAACCATAGCCAAATATCATTGATATACGTGGTGACATATATATTAATATAAATTCGTTATAAGTTTTCGATCCTAAGAGGTGTCTCTAACTGTCTTACATTCAGAATTTCAGAGGAGTATATACATATTTGAGAAGATTTTTAGTGATTTCATTTGTAATGAGTTCATAGATAATTTTACAAAAATCTAAGAAAATTGCTATGGTTTTAGTTAAAACACTTTAAAATCTCTATCAAAACGTTTTAAACACACATCAAATCTCCTAAAATCCAACATTTAAAATATATTGATAACATTGACTTTAATAAATATTTTAATATCATAAGTTCAATAACACTTGAATTTAAATGTTTTCTTAAATTTATTTTTGAAGAATAAATAATTTGCCATTTTAAAAGATTTCATCTTAGATAATGGAAGCATTCTATTACTACCAACCCAAAGAATAAATAATATGCCGGAATTCACTCCAAATCCTCTATTGAATACACTTCCCCAGTGCTTTATATTTATAATTTTTGAAAAGTTCGATGTTATTCAATTAAATTTTGAAATATTTTATTAAATTATTGTACTATTCAGAATTATATGATGTTGAAATTTTGCATGTGTTCAGTTACTGAATGAAATATATTCAAATATGGATGTAATTTAAGATCCATAACATATGCAATATACATTAATTCTATTTTTATTAACTATGGTAATATCACTAAATTTATATAAAATTTGACGTTTAAAAAATAGTACGTCTTGAGTAATAGAATGGTCTTTTGTTGTAAAAAAAAGATGGTGCTTTGTGAGAGATTGCACAAACTGCCTGAAAAACTTACAATTTAGTTACTATTAATCACAAAATTGATTTAGAATTATATAAACATACTTAAGCTAATCTCTTAAAGTCATCTTCAGGTGTGAGAATCAAACACTGAGCAGAAACATATGTGAAAGTAGGAATCCTGGTGACTAACAGAATCAAACGAAAAAGGAATCGATGTGAGCACAATTGTTAGCAATTTCTTCGATTGAGCTCGAGCAGAGAAGGAGACCAATTAAGGACTGTGAAGGTTGAGTGAGACACGACAGAAAAAGGAACAGGAACTGGAAGAAGAAGATAGTAGTAGTGAAATGGGATTGGATGAAAGAGAAGTGAGAAGTGAAGATGCAAGAAGTAGTTTGTAGTTGTCAAAAATCTTGCCTTGATGAAGTCACTATTGCATGTGAATCAGTCACTATCTTAATTAGAATCATGTGACATGGAGAAGCCACAGTTAGAAAAGATCTTGAGCTGGAAAAGGATAAATTTAATGAGAAGCAAGTTTATACCTTACAAAATGGCTGATGCAAGTGGCGTATGAAAGTGTTCCAGAAAGCATAAAACCACATGGATGCAGATGTTGAGCTGGATGAAGACAAACTTAGACAGTAATCTTATGTTGTGAAGAAAAGGAAAGAGGATAAACTTGATAAGCAAGTTTATGTATTGAAAAAAGAAATATAATTCCAAACAAGATATTTATACTTATTAATATTCAAGTTTGTTCATATTCGTTTTATTTTGGTGGGCATATGTAAGAATATATCAATGGCTCTTTGCGTTTTTATATTTCCTCCTCTTTTATCTATTTCTCTCATTAAGCCAAATATTTTAAATATATTTTCACTTTTTTCTACGATTCTCTGTGGTGATTATGTCATCGTCGAGTTTTTGGTTCCTGACTTTTGCTGGTTACGATGCTCCACCAAGTTTGTCTTCATTTTGGCGGTCATTGGTTATTTTGTTTGCAACGTCTTGTCGATTAAGATGCTCCATCAAACTTAACAAAACACAATAATTTTATTTTATTGATTTTATAAATCAAATAAAAAACATAACCCGTGTTTCAATGTGGGTAGTATTCTAATAAATCTTATTAGAGAGATGTAATCCATCTCCATCGATGTTAAATTGTATGAAAATCAAAGCTTTTGATTTAACATCTGAGTGTTTCATATGAAAGAATTTGAGACATAAAAATTCAAAACTATGTACTATTGTTTTCACGTGTTTTGTCAAGTACCAAACCAATACCCAAAACACGTCAAAGAATAGTACATAGTTTGGTGTAGCGGGATCGTCCAGGGGCGAAGCTAGGTTGAGCGTTATGGGTGCACGTGCATCTAGTATACTTACATATTTAACGTTTTACATTAGATGTGTAAGGTGTAAGTAGTTAAGTTGGTTAAGTTGCACTCATGATTTTCCAAAAACCCGAGTTTAAATCCCACTACTCTATTTTTATAAATTATTTTGCACCCAGTTAAAAAGAAGTCTAGCTTTGCCCATGGAATCGTCGATAAGACTAACTTTGCCGTTGATTTCTCGAATGCTCGGAAAGTAGTCTTCATAAGATCGTTGAATCGTTTATCAAAGGAGATAAATTTCTCGAATGCCCGGAAAGTGTTCTTCTTAAGATCGTTGAATCGTTTATCAAGGGAGATAAAAGAAAGAATTGTCAGTTTCAATAATCAAATATATAAACTGACTACAAACATAAAACTAAAACACTATATACAGTAAAACCTCTATAAAATTATAGTGTTGGGACTTTGAAATTTTATTAATTTACAAAAGTTTTCTTATTTAGATTTTTGATTGTAAGATATTTTATGCTAAGATAAAAAAATATTTGATTTTAGTGTATAAATACTAAATATATTTTTAAATTTTTTACATTTATATTAGTTTTATTATATTATTTGGTGTAGATAATATATATTGCATAGAACTTAAATGTGGTTTTAGATATAATATTACTAAATCTCATCAAAAATATGTTAAGTATTAAAAAAATATAAAATAGTTCTATTGTGAATATAAAACAAATAATATAATAAATAGATTCTTACTTAAATAAAATATGTATACATACAAATTATTAATCTGTAATTTTAGTGGGATCATATATTTACATAAATTTTTTAAAAATATTATTATTTTATATTTTTATCGATTTATGTCAAATTTTGAACCAATCCAAGTTGGGACAGGTGAAATTTATTAATTTGTAGAGATTATTAATTTATCGAATATTAATTTATAGAGGTTCTATTGTATATTAAAGTTTGAAAACCCTAAAACCTAAAGTAATAAGAAGAGGAAAATATAAATTAAACACAGTAAATACAAATATTTGATAAATCTATCAAATATACTGTGCATCATAGTTGATGCACCGAGAATATATAACCATTAGAAATGAACATCCAGACACATGAATCGCTGAAAGAAACTGGAAAGTCAGTACAACTAAATAACAGTCAATCTCGTTTAACTTGATATACTATTTATAGAGTGGAGAAATAGCTCAAAAAAAAAACGTCGAAAACTACATATATCTATAAATGTCCAAACTGTGTTTACAAAACAGCAGGGACCTATTAACAGAATATACATCTGTGTCTCCTCCTTGTTTACATATGGTTTTGTCTTTTCAGTTTTAAAGGGATCCAACATTTCTTCATCGTATTCCCCATTTTCTTTTTTCCTTGTAACATATCTCATGGAAACAATGGGAAACACGACGGGTCCAGGACAAGGGATGCCGGAGGCGGATTTTACGGCGCCGGAAGTTATGGGAGGCGGATCCGTCGAAATGCCAGGAATGGGGCAAGAAGTGTTGGACGCTAATGTAAATTGGGTATATGATATGGCTTGGTATGGTGAAGCTGTAAGAGGTGATGGGTTTATATGCGAGGAGCATCCTGCTAAGTTGTCTTCTGATGGTGTTTGGGAGAAAATCATTTACCATGGAAATGGTCTTCGCATTTGGCAATATCGTCTTCCTAATCTAGAGTTGGTCATATTGTTTGTCTTCGTCCTTTGGCAATTCTTTAACATCTTGTTCAGGAAAATGGGTCTTAAGATTCCCAAGTTCACCTCCATGATGCTTGTGAGTTCTTCTTCTTCTCTTATTATTTGTAAAATTTAATAATAATAATTTTATCTGCTAGCTCTCCTGACAAATACAATTTTTTTTTTTTTTTTTTTGTAAGGCGGGGTTACTCTTGAACGTTCTACTTATTATTTCGGGAGACAAGACTATTGNGTCTTGCTCATCTTCTTGTTGAAGCTTTCTATCTCAATCGTCGTACCTTACCTCTTTAAAATGCCCTTGAAAGAGTCCATCCTTCTTTCCCTTATCATGTCCCATAAAGGGATAGTAGAAATAAGTTTCTATGCTTTCTCTTTCGGCCTCGAGGTTAGTCTCAGCTCATCTTTGCGACTTCTTCATCATTATTTTGTTTTCTTTTTTCTTGCAAGGAAAAATAATTTTTTTTTTTTTTAACTTTTTGATATACAGTTTTTAGACAGAGCTACCTTCTCGATCCTTGTTTTGTCCATTCTCCTAAACTCGTTGTTCCTACCACTGGCGATCAGATTTCTCTATGACCCATCAAAGCAATTCATGTGCTACCAAAAGAGAAGTTTAGTAAGTACGAAGATAAATGGAGCCATAAAGACTCTTGTGTGTATCCATAGACCAGACCACATATCCTCCATGATCAACCTTCTTGAAGCTTCTTATCAATCCGAGGAGAGCCCTCTTACTTGCTACGTACTTCACCTCGTCGAGCTACAAGGTCAAGACGTTCCCACTTTGATCTCACACAAAGTCCAGAAACTTGGAGTCGGGACGGGAACAGAAGATTCGGAAAACGTCATCCTCTCTTTCGAGCATTTCAACCGTTACGTGTGCAGTTCCATTTCCATAGACACATTCACTTGCAAGGCAAACTCGAACCACATGCAAGATGATATTTGTTGGCTAGCTCTCGACAAAGCTGTCACGCTTATCATTCTTCCTTTCCACCGGGCTTGGTCTATCGACCGAACAGCCATCGTATCCGACAGCGAAATGATCCGGTTTGTCAATTACAACGTCTTGAAACAAGCTCCTTGCTCTGTCGGTATCCTTATTGAACGTCACCTTGTTAACAAAAAGCAAGAAACTCAACAAAACCTTAAGGTTTGTGCTATATTCGTGGGAGGAAAAGACGATATGGAAGCATTGGCCTTTGCAAAGCGAATGGCACGTCAAGAGAACGTAACATTAACCGTTCTATGCCTTATAGCAGCCGGAAAGAGCAAAGGATGGGATCAGATGCTGGACACAGGGGAACTAAGAGAGTTGATACTAAGCAACGATACAGGAAACCCAAATGGAGAAAGTTCCACAATTTACTTGGAAGAGAAGATTTTAGATGGAGCGGCTACATCAATGCTTCTACGCTCTATGGCATCTGATTACGACCTTTTCATAGTAGGCAAAACCTGCGGTGAGAACCACGCTGCGACTAGAGGGATAGAGAGTTGGTGTGAATTTGAGGAGCTTGGAGTCATTGGTGATTTCTTGGCCTCACCTGATTTCCCGAGCAAAACATCAGTCTTAGTAGTTCAACAACAACGAACCATAGCCAAATATCATTGATATACGTGGTGACATATATATATTAATATAAATTCGTTATAAGTTTTCGATCCTAAGAGGTGTCTCTAACTGTCTTACATTCAGAATTTCAGAGGAGTATATACATATTTGAGAAGATTTTTAGTGATTTCATTTGTAATGAGTTCATAGATAATTTTACAAAAGTCTAAGAAAATTGCTATGGTTTTAGTTAAAACACTTTAAGATCTCTATCAAAACGTTTTAAACACACATCAAATCTCCTAAAATCTAACATTTAAAATATTTCGGTAACATTGACTTTAATAAATATTTCTTAAGCTAAATAACACCTAAATTTAAATGTTTTCTTAAATTTATTTTTGAAGAACAAATAATTTGCCATTTTAAAAGATTTCATCTTAGATAATGAAAGCATTCCATTACTACAAACCCAAAGAATAAATAATATGCCGGAATTCACTCCAAATCCTCTATTGAATACACTTCCCCAGTGCTTTATATTTATAACTAGTGATCAATCCGCGCTACGGGCGGGGTATCTAAATAAATAGAAAATAATATATTTTAAATATTTAGTTTACTCTTTATAAAATATAACGTTAATTTATATTTTTTGATTTCTTATTCATTTGAAAAATATATATTTGAACTGAAATTGGTTTATATATATATGTTTATTCAAAAAATCAGGTGTGTAAATTTTTGTTTATTCGGTTTATTTTGGTCTTTACTTATTCTAGTTTTCTTATTCTAGTTTATTTTTTTAAATTGTATCTTTACTTATTCTAGTTTTCTTGCTTTTATATCAAATGATAATATTATGATAGGTGTTTAATATAATATTTCTATTTCTTATACTGTAAATTTACTTATTATTTATATTACTTATATTGTATATTAACTTAATAATTTTTTTTTTCTTATATTGTAATATTTCTATTTTTTATATTGTATATTTACTTATTATTTATATTTTCTTATATTGTATATTAACTTTTTATATCAAATGATAATATTGTGATAGATGTTTAATGTAGTATTTCTATTTTTTATATTGTATGTTTACTTATTATTTATATTTTCTTATACTATATTTAGTTATTAATTATTTTTGTTTTTAAGAATATCACATAAATTCTTTTGGAAGAAAGATTTTAGACTGATGTGGACACTTCCTGTCTTCCTGAAGCCTCAAATAGTCTATTTTATTAATATATTTTTATATCAATGATAATATTGTGATATATGTTTAATATAATATTTCTATGTCTTATATTGTATATTTATTTTTTATTTTTTATTTATATTGTATATTTAATTTTTTATATCGAATGATAATATTGTGATAGATGTTTAATGCAATATTTATATTTCTTATATTGTATATTTACTTATTATTTATCTTTTTTTATATTGTATATTTATTTTTATATCAAATGATAATATTGTGATATATGTTTAATGTAATATTTCTATTTCTTATATTGTATATTTACTTATTATTTATATTTTTATATTGTATATTTACTTATTAATTATTTTTATTTCTTATATTGTAATATTTCTATTTCTTATCTTGTATATTTACTTATTATTTGTATTTTCTT
>MU107818.1:1438-39363 GCA_012274485.2 Sinapis alba | reverse complement strand
AAATATTTTGTGACATTTATAGATGAGAAATCTAAATACACATGGATAACATTGTTGCAATCAAAAGATAGGGTGCTAGAAGCCTTTAAAAATTTTCAAAGCTATGTTACTAATCACTTTCATGCCAAGATTAAAATTTTTAGATCAGATAATGGAGGGGAGTACACTAGCAATGCATTCAAACAACACCTTGCCACACAAGGCATCATCCATCAAACAAGCTGTCCTTACACTCCCCAACAAAATGGTGTGGCGGAAAGGAAAAACAGACACTTAATGGAGGTAGCCAGAAGCATGATGTTCCATATGAATGTGCCCAAGAGGTTTTGGGGAGATGCAGTTGTGACAGCAGCCTACTTAATCAATAGAATTCCCACCAAAGTACTTCATGATCAGTCACCATATGAGGTACTTAACAAAACCAAACCATCTATAGATCATTTGCGCGTGTTTTGTTGTGTGTCTTTTGTCTTGATTCCAGGGGAACTGAGAAACAAATTAGAAGCTAAAAGCACAAGGGCAATGTTCATTGGATATTCACCAACTCAAAAGGGTTACAAGTGCTATGTACCAGACACAAGGAAGGTTCTAATCTCCAGGGATGTGAAGTTTTCTAAATCCAGAGGCTACTATGATGAAAAGAGTTGGAAATATTTCCAAGACTTATCTCAATCAGTCTCAGACAGAGCCAACAACCTGAGAGTGATACTAGAAAGACTTGGCGTCCACTTACCAAAGGAGGATGATCAGGTCGGGCAGGCACCAGCCCATAGGGAAGATGAGGATGAAGTGATTGAAGTCACTCACCCTAATCCTGAAGGGGGCAATGGAAATGAAACTAAAGCACAACATGAAGAGCAAGTAGAACCTGAAGAAGGCTCAGTGGCTCAGGATCATGATGAGATGACTTCAGAAGCAGAAACTCAACATGAGGAATCACATCAAGTAGATGGAGAGACTGATCAGGTTGTGCAACCAGTACAAGCTTTAAGAAGAAGCACAAGAATCAGAAAGGATCCATCAAATTGGGTCAATACAAGAGTATACTTCAATGCTGAAGCAGTAGCACATCCAATTAGTGCAGTTTGCTCTCTAGCCCAATACCCCAAGGAACACCAAGTCTTCATCAGTGAGTTGGATCAGGAATATATACCAAGATCATATGAAGAGGCTATGGAACATGAAGAGTGGAGAGATTCAGTGGCAAAGGAGACTGATGCAATGATAGTAAATGAGACTTGGTATGAATCTGAGCTTCCCAAAGGCAAGAAGGCAGTGACCAGTAGATGGATATTTACCATCAAGTATCTAGCTAATGGGCAAGTTGAGAGGCGCAAGACCAGGTTAGTAGCAAGAGGGTTCACTCAAACATATGGGGAGGACTACATTGACACATTTGCACCAGTGGCCAAGCTACACACAATAAGGATTGTTCTCTCATTGGCTGTCAACTTGGAATGGGATTTATGGCAAATGGATGTCAAGAATGCCTTCCTACAAGGAGAATTGGAGGATGAAGTGTACATGAGACCACCTCCTGGTCTAGAAAACCTTGTGAAACCAGGAAATGTGTTGAGGCTGAAGAAGGCAATATATGGATTGAAGCAATCACCAAGGGCCTGGTATCACAAGCTGAGCACAACTCTAAATGGGAAAGGATTTGTAAAATCTGAAGCTGATCACACTCTCTTCACCCTAACTACTCAGCAAGGCATTGTGGTCATCCTAGTATATGTGGATGACATTATCATCACTGGTAGTGATAAGGGAGGTATCATCTCAACCAAAACTTTTCTTAAAACAGCCTTTGATATTAAGGATTTAGGAGAATTAAAGTACTTCCTAGGGATTGAAATTTGTCGCTCTAAGGAGGGCCTTTTCTTATCCCAAAGGAAGTACACACTTGACATTTTAAATGAGGCAGGAAACCTTGGAAGTAGACAGGCCAAGACACCATTGGAAGAAGGCTACAAGGTGCTGCGAGAGGGGGAGTATGAAGCTACTCCATTTGAAGATGTTAAGAAGTATAGAAGGATGGTGGGCAAGCTCATCTATCTGACCATTACACGACCAGACTTGTGCTTTGCTGTGAATCAAGTGAGTCAACACATGCAAGCTCCAAAGATACATCACTGGAACATGGTGGAAAGAATACTAAGGTACTTGAGAGAGGCGCCTGGTCAAGGTGTGTGGATGGCTTGCAACAGAAGCACAGAAGTTGTAGGGTATTGTGATGCTGATTGGGCAGGAGACAGAGTTGATAGGAGATCAACCACAGGATATTGTACCTTTATTGGAGGTAACCTTGTCACATGGAAGAGCAAGAAGCAGAAGGTGGTCTCCTGTTCAAGTGCTGAGGCAGAATACAGATCAATGAGGAAACTCACTAGTGAACTCATATGGATCAAGGGACTGCTCAGGGACTTAGGCATTGAGATCAACATGCCAATGACAATGCATTGTGATAATCAGGCAGCAATACACATTGCTTCTAACTCAGTCTTTCATGAGAGAACAAAGCATATAGAAGTGGACTGCCACAAGGTGAGGCAGGCAGTGGAACAGCAAGTGATTCTCCCATGCTATACCAGAAGTGAAGATCAACTAGCTGACATATTCACCAAGGCAGCAAGTAGCAAGGTTTGTGAGTTCATCCATCCTAAACTTGGACTCATAGACCTCACATGTCACTGATCCTCTTGCCATGGAGTATTCTACTCTTTTCCCTTCTCTTGGTTTTTATCCCAAGTGGTTTTTCCAAGTGAAGGTTTTAATGAGGGAATGCTTCATGGTTGCCAAGCTTGACTGGTTCCATAGTCAAGCTTGAGGGGGAGTGTGAACATGAAGCAATAAAGAGGTTAACATGAAGCAATAAGAAGATCAAGAAGAAAGAAGGACTCGGATGGACAAGGAAACATATGAAGAGTAAAGACTTGTGTCACAAGTCTGTCCGTACAGCCTTGAGGTTCAAGCAACCCAGCTGACCTAGACTGACTTGCAAGGCAAGAGGAAGCAAAGGGGAACTCGCAAGAAGTGTTATCTGATGGAGAGGAGCCGTTTGCAAGCTTTGACAAAGGGAGAAGCAAGTGGCCAATTAAATAACTTAAAAGTCACATGTTCTCCCTAAGAGAGGGAACCGTTGGTGAGATGTCACTATCCCTGGTTCAGAGCCTGCCCAGCCTGCTGTCCTTCCTGCTCAGATCACATTAGTTTAATGTTATTCTTGTTGTCCTGATTTGTCTTTAAATATATGTTGTAAGCCATCCAGATTAAGCAAGGAAATACTTTCCTCAATATACTATCACATTTTCAAACTCTCTCTCTCTCCTCTCTCTCTCTCTCTCTCACGAATTCTCTCATCCCTATCTCTTGTTCTTGCTGTTCTTGCTGTTCTTTATTTCTTCACAACAAACCAGACTCTAAACCCATTAATTCTAACAGGAAGATTTGGAGGATCTGTCTCAAGCTCCATCAGATAAGGCAACAACACTGAGGATTGTGTTGGAGAAGCTAGGGATAAACATCTCTCAGGATCAGGAACCAAGAAGGATAGAACCTCCTGATCAGGCTGAATAAGCTGAAAGAACAACCCCTCTTGATCATGAGAGGGGGAATGGATCTGAATTAGGTGTACAAGAGCAGAACCAAGAGGATTCAGATCTTCATGATCAAGATGTGACACAGGAAGAAGAGAATACTGCTCAGTCTAGTGGAGATGAGCAAGGAGAGCCTACTGATTTAGAAGAACAAGCTCAAGATGAGGTTCAAACTGAAGATCAGGTTCAACCATTGCGGAGGAGCATAAGGATAAAGAAGGATCCTTCCAACTGGGTAAAAACGAGAGTGTACTACAATGCCCTGGCTGTGGAGCATCCTTTCCAAGCCGTGTGTTCCTTTGCTGAGTTTCCAGAAGAGCATTGTGCCTTCATGATTAGTCTGGATGAGAGCTATATACCAAGGTCCTTTGAAGAGGCTATGATTCATAAAGAGTGGAAAGAGTCTGTGGCTGATGAGTCTGATGCAATGATCAGAAATGATACATGGTATGAGAGTGACCTTCCAAAAGGGAAAATAGTTGTGTCAAGCAGATGGATCTTTACCATCAAGTACTTACCAAATGGGAAGATTGATAGGCGCAAGACAAGGCTGGTAGCAAGAGGGTTTACACTGACTTATGGAGAAGACTACATTGACACATTTGCTCCAGTGGCCAAGCTTCACACAATTTGGATTGTGCTATCTATTGCAACAAACTTGGAGTGGGATTTGTGGCAGATGGATGTGAAGACTTCTTTCTTGCAAGGTGAACTAGAAGATGAGGTATACATGCTTCCACCTCCTGGTCTTGAGCATCTAGTAAAGCCAGGAAATGTTTTGAGATTGAAGAAGGCAATATATGAGCTGAAGCAATCACCTAGAGCTTGGTACAGAAAGCTGAGTACAACTCTCAATGGGAGAGGGTTCAGGAAGTCTGAACTAGATCATACACTATTCACCTTGACAGGACCATCAGGAATCATTGTCCTCTTGGTGTATGTAGATGATTTGATTATCACAGGGAGTGATAAGGCTGGGATTCAAGCCACTAAGGAGTTTCTCAAGTCAGTGTTTGATATTAAAGACTTGGGAGAGATGAAGTATTTTATGGGAATTGAGATATGCATATCTAAGAAGGGTTTGTTTATGTCTCAAAGGAAGTATACTATGGATATGTTAAAGGAGACTGATGTGCTTGGGGGAAAGATAGCTAAGACACCTCTTGAGGAGGGGTATAAGGTTCTGCGTGAGGGGGAGGTTGAAGAGAATCAGTTATTTGAGGATGCTAAGCTTTACAGGAAGATGGTTGGCAAGCTGATCTACTTGACCATCACAAGACCATATACTCCCTCCGTTTTTTATTATAAGTCGTTTTAGAGAAAAAAATTGGTTCCAAATTATATGACGTTTTCAACTTTCGATGTAAAATTTATGAGCAGTTAATGTTATTTGACCAATAGTAATATACATTCTATTTTGTTATTGGTTGAATTATGGTTAGGTAAATAATTAATGATGTTTTTGTCTAGAAAATATAAGAAATTAATTATATTCTTAATTTACATGCATAAATGTAAAAAAACTTATATTAAGAAACGGAGGGAGTATATGTTTTGCTGTGAATCAAGTGAGTCAGCATATGCAGGCACCAAAGGTACATCACTGGAAGATGGTTGATAGGATACTGAGGTATTTGAGTGGCACGTCTAGACAAGGAGTGTGGATGGGATGTAATGGCAGTACAGAAGTGGTTGGGTATTGTGATGCTGATTGGACAGGAGATAGAGTGGACAGGAGATCAACTACTCGGTATTGTACATTCATTGGAGGGAACCTGGTTACTTGGAAGAGTAAGAAGCAGAATGTTATTATCTCTTGCTCAAGTGCTGAAGCTGAGTATAGGGCTATGTTGAAGCTGACAAAGGAGTTGGTGTGGATCAAGGGTATTTTGAAGCATTTGGAGATTGAGCAGACCACTCCTATGACAATGCATTGTGACAATCAAGCAGCTATCCACATTGCTTCTAACTCAGTCTTCCATGAGAGAACGAAGCACATAGAAGTTGATTGTCACAAGGTGAGGCAGATGATCATCTTAGGAGTGATACTGCCATGCTATACAAAGAGTGAAGATCAACTTGCTGATGTGTTTACTAAGGCTGCAAAGCTGAAGACAATGGAGTCCATTCTTTCTAGGCTTGGGCTCATTGATCTTACTCCCAGGAGCTGATCCCCTTAACCATGGAGTCTCCACTCTTTTTCCCTCATTAAGGTTTTATCCCAATGGGTTTTCCTTGGTGAGGTTTTTAACGAGGGAGGTCTTCATGGTTTCCAAGCTAGACAGGTTCACTGAGTCTAGCTTGAGGGGGAGTGTTGAGATGAAGACCAAGAAGTGAAGAAATGAAGCTTTGGAGTTTTTACCATTTTACCACAGTAACTTTGGAGTTACCACAGTAACTATGGGTTTTACCATTTCTGGATGAAAGTAACTAAGTAAGAGCTTGGGAAGTTACTTTTCATCCCCCTTGGTAAAGAATCACGTCCAGGAGGAGTCTGGATAAGGTTTGGCCTCAGCTGGAAAGGTAAAGCCACTTTACAGCCTGTCCAAGCATGTGAAGCCTCTTAGCCAAGTATTTCAAACCAGGGTGTCCAGCTAGCTTTGACTAAACATGCTTGAGTCCCATTTCGTGGATATACCTTTGCAAACTCTATATTATTGTAATCTGACTTCACAAATGAATACAATGGAGTTTTGAGTCTCTCTCTCTAGAATCTCTTTATTCTTTACTCTGATTAACTCTGATTAGTATTAAACACACTCTAAAACACAAAAGTGTTTATCATGGACACTCTAAAATGATGAATGGTTCCAAATCAAGCTTCTTACATATTGGTTCATCCTTGTTTGATTGGAATCTTGAAGAACTTGCCATATGTCCAAAATGGCTGAACATGGATATCCTGATTAGAAAGTGGAATAAATTCTTCAACATAACTCCTATGATATTTATTCAACTTCATGGAGAGACTCCACTGATTATTGGTTCCAAACCAAGCTTCTTACATATCGATTCATCATGGTTTGATTAGAAGCTTGAAGAATTTGCCATATGTCCAAACATGCTAAACATGGATATCCTGATTATAAAGTGGAATAACTTCTTCAACATAACTCATATGATATTTATTCAACTTCATCTACACTCTACAATGATTAATGGTTCCAAATCAAGCTTCTTACATATTGGTTCATTATGGTTTGATTGGAATCTTTAAGAATTTGCCATATGTCCAAACTGGCTAAACATGGATATCCTTATTAGAAAGTGGAATAACTTCTTCAACATAACTCCTATGATATTTATTCAACTTCATGGAGACACTCCACTGATTATTGGTTACAAATCAAGCTTCTTACATATCGATTCATCATGGTTTGATTAGAAGCTTGAAGAACTTGCCATATGTCCAAACAGGCTAAACATGGATATCCTGATTAGTAAGTGGAATAACTTCTTCAACTTAACTCCTATGACATTTATTTAACTTCATGGACATTCTATACTGATTAATGGTTCCAAATCAAGCTTCTTACATATAGGTTCATCCTGGTTTGGTTGGAATCTTGAAGAACTTGCCATATGTCCAAACAGGCTAAACATGGATATCATGAATAGAAAGTGGAATAACTTCTTCAACATAACTCCTATGATATTTATTCAAACTTCATGGACACTCTAAACTGATTAATGGTTCCAAATCAAGCTTCTTAGATATTGGTTCATCCTGGTTTGGTTGGAATCTTAAAGAATTTGCCATATGTCCAAACTGAAAGTTTAAGAGAATTAAGTGAAGAACATGAGGAGAGAGAGAGGATTTTGTGTTAGATAGAGAGAGACTGAGAAAGGAGGAACTGAATTCCTTGGATTAATTTTTGGCAAGCAGGGTTACATAAATAGGCAATATAAATATCCTAGGGAACTATTAAACAAGTAAATAGAATAAACAATTCAGAATGGTCCAAACTGTCCCACTGCCTTGGTTCAGACTGTCCCACTGTCCCACTGTCTTGGTTCAGACTGTCCAACTGTCCCACTGTCCTGGACCAGAAAAAGGGACAGGTCCTAACATCCCCACAGTGTCCAGCTTCCTCTCCACACGTGATCCAGCCTCCAAATAGTTACAATGCCTTAGGCAAGTTTAAGTAACTCGCCCTTGCTCCATTTCGGGTTGCTCTCTCTTCTTCACTTGCCTTGCAAGTCACTCTAGCTGCTTAGGTTGTACGGACAGCCTTGGTTGACAAGTTACCTCACTTACTTGCTTAATCCGAGTTGTCTTGATTCCTCTAGCTTCATCTCAATGCTGCCATTCATTTCTTCATGTCACCACTCCCCCTCAAGCTTGATCATAGGGA
Organism: Sinapis alba; assembly: GCA_012274485.2. NCBI lineage: Eukaryota > Viridiplantae > Streptophyta > Magnoliopsida > Brassicales > Brassicaceae > Sinapis > Sinapis alba. The sequence goes on along the minus strand of MU107818.1, from coordinate 31,412 downwards.
CTGGTCAAGCTTGGAAACCATGAAGCATTCCCTCATTAAAACCTTGGTTGGAAAAACCACTTGGGATAAAAACCAAGCCAAGGAAAAAGAGTAGAACACCTCATGGCTAAGAGGATCAGTGTGATGAGAGATCCATGAGTCCAAGTTTTAAATGAATGAACTCACAGACCTTAGAGCTTGCAGCCTTAGTGAAGATGTCAGCCAATTGATCTTCACTTCTTGTGTAGCAAGGAAGGATGATCTTCTGTTCTACAGCTTGCCTCACTTTGTGACACTCTACTTCAATTTGTTTAGTCCTCTCATGAAAGACTGAGTTGCTGGCAATATGTATGGCAGCTTGATTGTCACAATGCATAGTGATTGGTGTTGTAGTTTAATCCCCAAGTCTTTGAGCAGCCCCTTGATCCAAGTTAACTTGCTAGTGAGCTTCCTCATGGCTCTATGCTCTGCTTCAGCACTTGAGCATGACACTACCTTCTGCTTCTTGCTCTTCCAAGTCACCAAATTACCTCCAATGAAAGTGCAATACCCAGTAGTTGATCTCTTATCAACTCTGTCTCCTGCCCAATCATCATCACAATATCCCACTATCTCAGTGCTTCTATTGCATCCCATCCAAACTCCTTGGCCTGGTGCCTCTCTTAGGTACCTTAGGATCCTCTCAACCATGCTCCAATGGTGAATTCTTGGCGCTTGCATCTGCTTACTAACTTGATTCACAGCAAAGCATATATTTGGTCTGGTGATGGTTAGATAGATGGGTTTCCCAACCATCCTCCTATATAGCTTCACATCTCCAAAGGGCTTCTCTTCAAACTCCCCCTCTCGCAGCACTTTGTATCCATCCTCAAGTGGAGTCTTTGCTGTCTTTCCTCCTAGATTACCTGCTTCACTCAATAGATCAAGTGTGTACTTTCTTTTGTTTAAGAACAGCCCCTCTTTAGATCGGCATATCTCAATCCCTAGAAAGTACTTTAGTTCACCCAAGTCTTTGATATCAAATGAGGATTTAAGAAAAGCTTTAGTTAGGGTAATACCTTCCTTATCACTGCCTGTGATGATTATGTCATCCACATATATCAGTATGGCTACTATGCCTTGTTGAATGGTAAGAGTAAACAGTGTGTGATCAGCTTCAGACTTGTTGAAGCCTCTTCCATTTAGGGTTGTACTCAGCTTGTGGTACCAGGCTCTTGGAGGTTGTTTTAACCCATAGATGGCTTTCTTTAGCCTCAGAACATTCCCTGGTTGTACAAGGTTATCCATACTAGGAGGTGGTCTCATGTAGACTTCATCTTCTAATTCACCTTGAAAGAATGCATTTTTGACATCCATTTGCCATAGGTCCCATTCCAAATTGACTGCCAATGAGAAAACAATTATGATTGTATGAATCTTAGCCACTGGAGCAAATGTATCAAGATAATCTTCCCCATAGACCTGAGTATATCCTCTTGCAACAAGCCTAGTCTTCTTCCTCTTTGGTTTTCCATTTGCTAAGTATTTAATGGTGAAGAGTAACCTACTTGTTACTGCCTTCTTGCCTTTGGGGAGTACAGTCTCATACCAAGTGTCATTCTTGATCATGGCATTGATTTCATATCCAACTGAGTCACTCCATTCATCAAGTTGCATTGCCTCTTCATAAGACTTTGGAATGTACTCTTGATCAATGCTGGTGATGAATGCTTGATGTTCCATTGGATAATGAGCAAGAGAGCGGACTGCTTGAATGGGATGTGCTACTGCTTACCTATTGAAGTAAACTCTTGTATTGATCAAGTTGGATGGATCTTTCCTTAGCCTTGTGCTTCTCTTAAGCGGCTGAGCTACTACACTAGCTTCGTCATGCCAATCTGAATCTGCTTCAGTATATTGATCCACTGCCTCTTATTGTTGCCTCTCATCCTGATCATGAACCTGACCATCATATGGTTTTTCTTGTCTCCCCCCTTCAGGATTAGGATGGGAGTTATCTCCAGACTGACCAGCCTCTCCAATCACAGTTGTTGGACCTTGTTCCTCTTGAATCTGTCATTTCTCTTGATTGTTTGCTGATATTTCCTCACGACTTGGTCGTGGCATCCTAATGCCAAGATTCTCCATAATGCGCCTCAGGCTGTCTGCCCTATCTGAAGGTGTTTGAGAGAGATCTTTGAGCTTGTCCCAATTATTCTCCTCATAATAACCTCTTGATTCCACAAACTTGACATCCCTTGAAACTAACATTCTGCTGGTTTCTGGAGCATAGCACTTGGACCCCTTTTGGGTAGGTGAGTATCCAAGGAACACTGCCTTAATACTTCTTGCTTCCAGTTTGTTTCTCTGCTCACCTGGTTGTAAGACATAACACAAGCAACCAAATACACACAGGTGAGTGAGAGAGGATTTTCTTTTGTTTAGTACCTCATATGGTGTGAGGTCGTTCAAGATTTTTGTTGGAGTTCTGTTGATTAGATAGCATGCTGTCATGACTGCATCACTCCAGAAACGTTTTGGTACATTGGTGTAGAACATCATACACCTTGGTACTTCCATGAGGTGTTTGTTCTTCCTCTCAGCTACACCATTTTGTTGTGGTGTATATGGGCAACTGGTTTGATGGATAATCCCATGTTTGGTAGGATGGTTTTTGAAAGAATGACTTGTGTATTCCCCTCCATTATCTGACTTGAATACTTTGATCTTGACATTAAAGTGATTAGTTATGTAGTTCTGAAAGTTGATAAATGCATATAACACTCTATCTTTAGTTTGAATCATAGTCAGCCAAGTATACTTAGATTTTTGATCTATAAATGTGATAAAATATTTATGATTCTCCCTAGAAATGCATGGTGCAGTCCAAACATCAAAATGTATAAGATCAAAGCAATTTTCATAGATAGTAGATGACTTAGGAAACACAGTCTTGCAATGTTTGCCAAGTATACATGCTTCACAGCCATCAGTTTTAAATGAAATTTCAGGAAGTAATAAGTTCAGTGCACGAGAATGGGGATGACCTAGTCTAACATGCCATAATACATCATTTTCTAAAACATGAATTGAACTAAAAGCTGAAGATAAATTAGAAGTGGTCTTGGTGTCTTTAAGCAGGTACAAGTCCTCCTTTGTAACACCTTTGCCAATCAACCTAAGGGTCTCAATATCCTGAAACACAACTCCATTAGGACTGAAGATCACATTACAATTTAGGTCAGTGGTAGCTTTCTTAACAGATAATAAATTTGAGGCAAAGGTTGGCATATAAAAGGCATGTGTATCCTTATCAAACAGTTTGAGAGTTCATACACCTTTAATTGGATTTTATCTCCATTTGCAATCATGACATTACCTAGGACAGGTTCTACGTTACTTATCAACTTAGCATCACTAATCATGTGGTGAGAAGCTCATGAGTCTATAACTAATGTCTTAACACTACTATATGCATTTAATGACGTAACAAGAGCACTAGGTGTGTTATAAGATGCACTAAGGGAGATACCAAGTGTGTTACCAGAATGCTCTTTAAGAGCTTTGATCAAGGACTCAAGGTCTGATCTCTTGAGTGCATCATCTTGTGTAGTCCTCATGGTTGAACCACTGAATGTCAAAGCCTTTCCTTCACCAGCAGTCATGGGGCGCCTTGGAGTAGATGGTTCTCCTACTTCACCAGAGAAGTGAGCTCTTGCATCAGCATAAGGGGTTCTAAACTTTTGAGGTTTTAGGTGTGGATGAAGAATCCAGCATTTGTCTTTGCCATGGCCCTTCTTCTTGCAATGGTCACACACCCAAACCTTCTTATCCTCTGGTTTGTAAACCCCTTTGTTAGCCACACCCTCAGCTTTGTTCTCTGCTCCTTCAGCTTGATTTGCCATGATAAGCTCTCCTTTTCTTCCAAAGAGACCCACTGATCCTTGCTCCTTTTGAATCTGAGCACACACATCATCTAGTGATGGTAGCTTCTCACTTCTTAGGATATGCTTGATTAGGTCATTATACCCTGGATTGAGGGTGAACAGCAAGGCAAAGACCTTATCTTGTTCTCTCCTCTCATTGAGCACATCCGGATCCACAGTCCCTGGCCTCAACATCTCCAGCTCTACCCACAATGATCTGAACTTCCCAAAGTGCTTAGAGAACTCAGTATCCTCTTGGGTAAGGGTGTTGATAGCTCTTTTAACTTCAAACACCCTCTTTAGGCTGGAAATATTGTCATACACTTTCTTGAGTGTATCCCACAGCTCCTTGGAAGTTTCACAGTAGGAGTAAGCTTCCAAGATTGAGGCTTCAAGGCTATTTTGAATGATAGACAACACCATGAGATCCTCCTGACCTCTCTTCTTGTCGCCAGCATCAGCCACCACAAATTCTTTTCCATCCTCTCCTAGAATGGTCTTCATTGGGTTCTTGCCTTCTTCCACCACTTCCCAGAGACCTCTGCCTCCAAGAGCAGTCTTTGCAAGTCTTGCCCACAGTAAGTAATTAGTTCCCTTTAGGGTAACTGGAATTATCACCATTTTTAAGTTTTCTGCCATATCCATCAAGAACACCTCAAGAACAGCAAGACCACCTCAAGAACAGAGAGAACATACCATTTTTGAGTAGATTTGCGGAAGATTAGTAAGAATAGATGGAGAATAATGAAAGAGAATGAGGTTTCAGGAGCAAAATTGCTCTGATACCATGAAAGTTTAAGAGAATTAAGTGAAGAACATGAGGAGAGAGAGAGGATTTCGTGTGAGATAGAGAGAGACTGAGAAAAGAGGAACTGAATTCCTTAGATTAATTGTTTGCAAGCAAAGTTACATAAATAGGCAAGAGAAATATCCTAGGGAACTATTAAACAAGTAAATAGAATAAACAATTCAGAATGGTCCAAACTGTCCCACTGCCTTGGTTTAGACTGTCCCACAGTCCCACTGTCTTGGTTCAGACTGTCCCACTGTCCCATTGTCCTGGACCAGAGAAAGGGACAGGTCCTAACATCCCCACAGTGTCCAGCTTCCTCTCCACACGTGATCCAGCCTCCAAATAGTTACAATGCCTTATGCAAGTTTAAGTAACTCGCCCTTTCTCCATTCCGGGTTGCTCTCTCTTCTTCACTTGCCTTGCAAGTCACTCTAGCTGCTTAGGTTGTACGGACAGCCTTGGTTGACAAGTTACCTCACTTACTTGCTAATCCGAGTTGTCTTGATTCCTCTAGCTTCATCTCAATGCTGCCATTCATTTCTTCATGTCAACACAAACAGGCTAAACATGGATATCCTGATTAGAAAGTCGAATAACTTCTTCAACATAACTCCTATGATATTTATTCAACTTCATGTACGATCTACACTGATTAATGGTTCCAAATAAAGCTTCTTACATATTGGTTCATTATGGTTTGATTGGAATCTTTAAGAATTTCCCTTATGTCCAAATTGGCTAAATATGGATATCCTGATTAGAAAGTGGAATAACTTCTTCAACATAACTCCTATGATATTTATTCAACTTCATGGAGACACTCCACTTATTATTGGTTCCAGATCAAGCTTCTTACATATCGATTCATCATGCTTTGATTAGAAGCTTGAAGAACTTGCCATATGTCCAAACAGGCTAAACATGAATATCTTGATTAGAAAGTGGAATAAATTCTTCAACATAACTCCTATGATATTTATTCAAATTCATGGACACTCTCCACTGAATAATGGTTCCAAATCAAGATTCTTACATACTATTCATCCTTGTTTGATTAGAAACTTGAAGATCTTGTCATATGTCCAAACATGCGAAACATGGATATCATGATTAGAAAGTAGAATAACTTCTTCAACATAACTCCTATAATATTTATTCAACTTCATGGACACTCTACTCTGATTAATGGTTCCAAATCAAGCTTCTTACATATTGGTTCATCCTGGTTGGTTGGAATCTTGAAGAACTTGCCATATGACCATACTGGCTAAACATGGATATCCTGATTAGAATGTGAAATAACTTCTTCAACATAACTCCTATGATATTTATTCAACTTCATGGACACTCTACAATGATTAATTGTTCCAAATTAAGCTTCTTACATATTGGTTCATCCTTGTTTGATTGGAATCTTGAAGAACTTGCCATATGTCCAAACAGGCTAAACATGGATATCCTGATTAGAAAGTGGAATAACCTCTTCAACATAACTCCTATGATATTTATTCAACTTCATGGACACTCTACCCTTATTAACGGTTCCAAATCAAGCTTCTTACATATTGGTTCATCCTGGTTTGGTTGGAATTTTGAAGAATTTACCATATGTCCAAACAGGCTAAACATGGATATCCTGATTAGAAAGTGGAATAACTTCTTCAACATAAGTCCTATGATATTTATTTAACTTCATAGACTATCTACACTGATTAATTGTGCCAAATAAATCTTCTTACATATTGGTTCATTATGGTTTGATTGGAATCTTTAAGAATTTGCCATATGTCCAAACTGGCTAAACATGGATATCCTGATTAGAAAGTTGAATAACTTCTTCAACATAACTCCTATGATATTTATTCAACTTCATGGAGACACTCCACTTATTATTGGTTCCAAATCAAGATTCTTACTTATCGATTCATCATGGTTTGATTAGAAGCCTGAAGACCTTTCCATATGTCTAAACAGGCTAAACATGGATATCCTGATTAGAAAGTGGAATAACTTCTTCAACATAACTTCTTCAACATAACTCCTATGATATTTATGCAACTTCATGGGCACTCTACCCTTATTGATGGTTCAAAATCAAGCTTCTTACAAATTGGTTCATCCTGGTTTGGTTAGAATCTTGAAGAACTTGCCATATATCCAAACTGACTAAACATGAATATCTTGATTAGAAAGTAGAATAACTTCTTCAACATAACTCCTATGATATTTATTTAACTTCATGGACATTGTACACTGATTAATGGTTCCAAATCAACCTTCTTACATATTGGTTCATCCTGGTTTGGTTGGAATCTTGAAGAACTTGCGATATGTCCAAACTGGCTAAACATGTATATCGTGATTAGAAAGTGGAATAACTTCTTCAACATATCTCCAATGATATTTATTCAACTTCATGGAGACACTCCACTGATTATTGGTTCCAAATCAAGTTTCTTACATATCGATTCATCATGGTTTGATTAGAAGCTTGAAGAACTTGACATATGTCCAAACATGCTAAAACATGGATATCTTAATTAGAAAGTGGAATAACTTCTTCAACATAACTCCTATGATATTTATTCCACTTCATGAACACTATACACTGATTATTGGTTCCAAATCAAGCTTCTTACATATTGGTTCATCCTCTATTGGTTGGAATCTTAAAGAACTTGCCATATGTCCAAACAGGCTAAACATAGATATTTTGATTAGAAAGTGGAATAACTTATTCAACATAACTCCTATGATATTTATTCAACTTCATGGACACTCTCAACTGATTATTGGTTCCAAATCAAGCTTCTTACATATTGGTTCATCCTGGTTTGATTGGAATCTAAAAGAACTTGCCATATGTCCAAACTGGCTAAACATAGATATCCTGATTAGAAAGTGGAATAACTTCTCCAACATAACTCCTATGATATTTATTCAAACTTCATGGACACTCTAAACTGATTAATGTTTTCCAAATCAAGCTTCTTACATACTGGTTCATCCTGGTTTGGTTGGAATCTTAAAGAATTTGCCATATGTCCAAACAGGCTAAACATTGATATCCTGATTAGAAAGTCGAATAACTTCTTCAACATAACTCCTATGATATTTATTCAACTTCATGTACTATCTACACTGATTAATGGTTCCAAATAAAGCTTCTTACATATTGGTTCATTATGGTTTGATTGGAATCTTTAAAAATTTGCCATATGCCCAAACTGGCTAAACATGGATATCCTGATTAGAAATTGGAATAACTTCTTCAACATAACTCCTATGATATTTATTCAACTTCATGGAGACACTCCACTGGTTATTGGTTACAAATCAATCTTCTTACATATCGATTCATCATGGTTTGATTAGAAGCTTGAAGAACTTGCCATATGTCCAAACATGCTAAACATGGATATCCTGATTAGAAAGTGGAATAACTTCTTCAACATAACTCCTTAATATTTATTCAAATTCATGGACACTCTACAATGATTAATGGTTCCAAATCAAGCTTCTTACATATTGGTTCATCCTGGTTTGGTTGGAATCTTGAAGAACTTGCCATATGTCTAGATTGGCTAAACATGGATATCCTGATTAGAAAGTGGAATAACTTCTTCAACATAACTCCTATAATATTTATTCAAACTTCATGGACACTCTAAACTGATTAATGTTTTCCAAATCAATCTTTTTACATATTGGTTCATCCTTGTTTGGTTGGAATCTTAAAGAATTTGCCATATGTCCAAAAGGCTAAACATGGATATCATGATTAGAAAGTCGAATAACTTCTTCAACATAACTCCTATGATATTTATTCAACTTCATGCACTATCTACACTAATTAATGGTTCCAAATAAAGCTTCTTACATATTGGTTCATTATGGTTTGATTGGAATCTGTAAAAATTTGCCACATGTCCAAAATGGTTAAACATGGATATCATGATTAGAAAGTGGAATAACTTCTTCAACATAACTCCTCTTATATTTATTCAACTTCATGGAGACAGTCCACTAATTATTGGTTACAAATCAAGCTTCTTACATATCGATTCATCATGGTTTGATTAGAAGCTTGAAGAACTTGCCATATGTCCAAACATAATAAACATGGATATCCTGATTAGAAAGTGGAATAACTTCTTCAACATAACTCCTATGATATTTATTCAAATTCATGGACACTCTACAATGATTACTGGTTCCAAGTCAAGCTTCTTAGATATTGGTTCATCCTGGTTTGATTGGAAGCTTGAAGAACTTGTCATATGTCCAAACAGGCTAAACATGGATATCCTGATTAGAAAGTTGAATAGCTTCGTAAACATAACTCCTACGATATTTATTCAACTTCATGGACACTCTACCCTTATTAATGGTTCCAAATCAAGCTTCTTACATATTGGTTCATCCTGGTTTAGTTGGAATCTTGAAGAACTTGCCATATGTCCAAATAGGCTAAAAATGGATATCTTGATTACAAAGTGGAATAACTTCTTCAACATATCCCCTATGATATTTATTCAACTTCAAGGAGACACTCCACTGATTATTGGTTCCAAATCAAGCTTCTTACATATCGATTCATCATGGTTTGATTAGAAGCTTGAAGAACCTGCCATATGTCCAAACAGGCTAAACATTGATATCTTGATTAGAAAGTGGAATAAGTTCTTCAACATAACTCCTATGATATTTATTCAACTGCATGGACACTCTAAAATGATTAATGGTTTCAAATCAAGCTTCTTACATATTGGTTCATCCTGGTTTGATTGGAATCTTGAAGAACTTGCCATATGTCCTAATAGGCTAAACATGGATATCATGATTAGGAAGTGGAATAACTTCTTCAACATAACTCCTATGATATTTATTCCACTTCATGAACACTATACACTGATTATTGGTTCAAAATCAAGCTTCTTACATATTGGTTCATCCTCGTTTGGTTGGAATCTTGAAGAACTTTCCATATGTCCAAACAGGCTAAACATGGGTATTTTGATTAGAAAGTGGAATAACTTATTCAACATAACTCCTATGATATTTATTCAACTTCATGGACACTATCAACTGATTATTGGTTCCAAATCAAGCTTCTTACATATTGGTTCATCCTGGTTTGATTGGAATCTAAAAGAACTTGTCATATGTCCAAACTGGCTAAACATGGATATCCTGATTAGAAAGTGGAATAACTTCTTCAACATAACTCCTATGATATTTATTCAAACTTCATGGACACTCTAAACTGATTAATGTTTTCCAAATCAAGCTTCTTACATATTGGTTCATCCTGGTTTGGTTGGAATGTTAAAGAATTTGCCATATGTCCAAACAGGCTAAACATGGATATCCTGATTAGAAAGTCGAATAACTTCTTCAACATAACTCCTATGATATTTATTCAACTTCATGTACTATCTACACTGATTAATGGTTCCAAATATAGCTTCTTACATATTGGTTCATTATTGTTTGATTGGAATCTTTAAAAATTTGCCATATGTCCAAACTGGCTAAACATGGATATCCTGATTAGAAAGTGGAATACTTCTTCAACATAACTCATATGATATTTATTCAACTTCATGGAGACACTCCACTGGTTATTGGTTACAAATCAAGATTCTTACATATCGATTCATCATGCTTTGATTAGAAGCTTGAAGAACTTGCCATATGTCCAAACATGCTAAACATGGATATCCTGATTTGAAAGTGGAATAACTTCTTCAACATAACTCCTATAATATTTATTCAAATTCATGGACACTCTACAATGATTAATGGTTCCAAATCAATCTTCTTACATATTGGTTCATCCAGGTTTGGTTGGAATCTTGAAGAACTTGCCATATGTCTAGATTGGCTAAACATGGATATCCTGATTAGAAAGTTGAATAACTTCTTCAACATAACTCCTATAATATTTATTCAAACTTCATGGACACTCTAAACTGATTAATGTTTTCCAAATCAATCTTCTTACATATTGGTTCATCCTGGATTGGTTGGAATCTTAAAGAATTTTCCATATGTCCAAACAGGTTAAACATGGATATCATGATTAGAAAGTCGAATAACTTCTTCAACATAACTCCTATGATATTTATTCAACTTCATGCACTATCTACACTAATTAATGGTTCCAAATAAAGCTTCTTACATATTGGTTCATTATGGTTTGATTGGAATCTGTAAAAATTTGCCACATGTCCAAAATGGTTAAACATGGATATCATGATTAGAAAGTGGAATAACTTCTTCAACATAACTCCTCTTATATTTATTCAACTCCATGGAGACAGTCCACTATTTATTGGTTACAAATCAAGCTTCTTACATATCGATTCATCATGGTTTGATTAGAAGCTTGAAGAACTTGCCATATGTCCAAACATGCTAAACATGGATATCCTGATTAGAAAGTGGAATAACTTCTTCAACATAACTCCTATGATATTTATTCAAATTCATGGACACTCTACAATGATTAATGGTTCCAAATCAAGCTTCTTACATATTGGTTCATCCTGGTTTTATTGGAATCTTGAAGAACTTGTCATATGTCCAAAAAGGCTAAACATGGATATCATGATTAGAAAGTGGAATAACTTCTTCAACATAACTCCTATGATATTTATTCCACTTCATGAACACTATACACTGATTATTGGTTCCAAATCAAGCTTCTTACATATTGGTTCATCCTCGTTTTGTTGGAATCTTGAAGAACTTGCCATATGTTCAAACATGCTAAACATGGATATCCTGATTAGAAAGTGGAATAACTTCTTCAACATAACTCCTATGATATTTATTCAAATTCATGGACACTCTACAATGATTAATGGTTCCAAATAAATCTTCTTAGATATTGGTTCATCCTGGTTTGATTGGAATCTTGAAGAACTTGTCATATGTCCAAACAAGCTAAACATGGATATCCTGATTAGAAAGTTGAATAACTTCTTCAACATAACTCCTATGATATTTATTCAACTTCATGGACACTCTACCCTTATTAATGGTTCCAAATCAAGCTTCTTGCATATTGGTTCATCCTGGTTTAGTTGGAATCTTGAAGAACTTGTCATATGTCCAAACAGGCAAAAAATGGATATCCTGATTACAAAGTGGAATAACTTCTTCAACATATCTCCTATGATATTTATTAAACTTCATGGAGACACTCCACTGATTATTGGTTCCAAATCAAGCTTCTTACATATCGATTCATCATGGTTTGATTAGAAGCTTGAAGAACCTGCCATATGTCCAAACAGGCTCAACATGGATATCTTGATTAGAAAGTGGAATAAGTTCTTCAACATAACTCCTATGATATTTATTATACTTCATGGAAACTCTAAAATGATTAATGGTTTCAAATCAAGCTTCTTACATATTGGTTCATCCTGGTTTGATTGGAATCTTGAAGAACTTGCCATATGTCCTAACAGGCTAAACATGGATATCATGATTAGGAAGTGGAATAACTTCTTCAACATAACTCCTATGATATTTATTCCACTTCATGAACATTATACACTGATTATTGGTTCAAAATCAAGCTTCTTACATATTGGTTCATCCTCGTTTGGTTGGAATCTTGAAGAACTTGCCATATGTCCAAACAGACTAAACATGGGTATTTTTATTAGAAAGTGGAATAACTTATTCAACATAACTCCTATGATATTTATTCAACTTAATGGACACTCTCAACTGATTATTGGTTCCAAATCAAGCTTCTTACATATTGGTTCATCCTGGTTTGATTGGAATCTAAAAGAACTTGCCATATGTCCAAACTGGCTAAACATGGATATCCTGATTAGAAAGTGGAATAACTTCTTCAACATAACTCCTATGATATTTATTCAAACTTCATGGACACTCTAAACTGATTAATGTTTTCCAAATCAAGCTTCTTACATATTGGTTCATCCTGGTTTGGTTGGAATCTTAAAGAATTTGCCATATGTCCAAACAAGCTAAACATGGATATCCTGATTAGAAAGTCGAATAACTTCTTCAACATAACTCCTATGATATTTATTCAACTTCATGTACTATCTACACTGATTAATGGTTCCAAATAAAGCTTCTTACATATTGGTTCATTATGGTTTGATTGGAATCTTTAAAAATTTGCCATATGTCCAAACTGGCTAAACATGGATATCCTGATTAGAAAGTGGAATAACTTCTTCAACATAACTCCTATGATATTTATTCAACTTCATGGAGACACTCCACTGGTTATTGGTTACAAATCAAGCTTCTTACATATCGATTCATCATGGTTTGATTAGAAGCTTGAAGAACTTGCCATATGTCCAAACATGCTAAACATGGATATCCTGATTTGAAAGTGGAATAACTTCTTCAACATAACTCCTATAATATTTATTCAAATTCATGGACACTCTACAATGATTAATGGTTCCAAATCAAGCTTCTTACATATTGGTTCATCCTGTTTGGTTGGAATCTTGAAGAACTTGCCATATGTCTAGATTGGCTAAACATGGATATCCTGATTAGAAAGTTGAATAACTTCTTCAACATAACTCCTATAATATTTTTTCAAACTTCATGGACACTCTAAACTGATTAATGTTTTCCAAATCAATCTTCTTACATATTGGTTCATCCTGGTTTGGTTGGAATCTTAAAAGAATTTGCCATATGTCCAAACAGGTTAAACATGGATATCATGATTAGAAAGTCGAATAACTTCTTCAACATAACTCATATGATATTTATTCAACTTCATGCACTATCTACACTAATTAATGGTTCCAAATAAAGCTTCTTACATATTGGTTCATTATGGTTTGATTGGAATCTTTAAAAATTTGCCATATGTCCAAACCGGCTAAACATGGATATCCTGATTAGAAAGTAAAATATTTAAAAATAGAAAGAGATAGATGAAGAAAGAAGAGAGAATAGAACAAATTTGGACATAAATGGGAAGATTAATGAAGAATCATCATAAACACCAAGAACTAGAGAGAGAAACTTAAGAACAAGAGAGAAAGACCCAAAACTGTATGTTTATTATTGAGAGCAAAGGTTACAATATATAGAACAAGAGAACAAGGTTACATATCAAGCTTCTTACATATCGATTCATCATGGTTTGATTAGAAGCTTGAAGAACTTGTCATATGTCCAAACATGCTAAACATGGATATCCTGATTAGAAAGTGGAATAACTTCTTCAACATAACTCCTATGATATTTATTCAAATTCATGGACACTCTACAATGATTAATGGTTCCAAATCAAGCTTCTTACATATTGGTTCATCCTGGTTTGATTGGAATCTTGAAGAACTTGTCATATGTCCAATAAGGCTAAACATGGATATCCTGATTAGAAAGTTGAATAACTTCTTCAACATAACTCCTATGATATTTATTCAACTTCATAGACACTCTACCCTTATTAATGGTTCCAAATCAAGCTTCTTACATATTGGTTCATCCTGGTTTAGTTGGAATCTTGAACAACTTGCCATATGTCCAAACAGACTAAAAATGGATATCCTGATTACAAAGTGAAATAACTTCTTCAACATATCTCCTATGATATTTATTCAACTTCATGGAGACACTCCACTGATTATTGGTTCCAAATCAAGCTTGTTACATATCGATTCATCATGGTTTGATTAGAAGCTTGAAGAACCTGGCATATGTCCAAACAGGCTAAACATGGATATCTTGATTAGAAAGTGGAATAACTTCTTCAACATAACTCCTATGATATTTATTCAACTGCATGGACACTCTACAATGATTAATGGTTTCAAATCAAGCTTCTTACATATTGGTTCATCCTGGTTTGATTGGAATCTTGAAGAACTTGCCATATGTCCTAACAGGCTAAACATGGATATCATGATTAGAAAGTGGAATAACTTCTTCAACATAACTCCTATGATATTTATTCAACTTCATGGACACTCTACCCTTATTAATGGTTCCAAATCAAGCTTCTTACAAATTGGTTCATCCTGGTTTTGTTGGAATCTTGAAGAACTTGCCATATGTCCAAACTGGCTAAACATGGATATCCTGATTAGAAAGTGGAATAACTTCTTCAACAAATCTCCAATTATATTTATTTAACTTCATGGAGACACTCCACTTAATATTGGTTCCAAATCAAGCTTCTTACTTATCGATTCATCATGGTTTGATTAGAAGCTTGAAGAACTTGCCATATGTCCAAACAGGCTAAACATGGATATCCTGATTAGAAAGTGGAATAACTTCTTCAACATAACTCCTATGATATTTATTCAAACTTCATGGACACTCTAAACTGATTAATGTTTTCCAAATCAAGCTTCTTACATATTGGTTCATCCATGTTTGGTTGGAATCTTAAAGAATTTGCCATATGTCCAAACAGGCTAAACATGGATATCCTGATTAGAAAGTCGAATAACTTCTTCAACATAACTCCTATGATATTTATTCAACTTCATGTACTATCTACACTGATTAATGTTTCCAAATAAAGCTTCTTACATATTGGTTCATTATTGTTTGATTGGAATCTTTAAAAATTTGCCATATGTCCAAACTGGCTAAAAATGGATATCCTGATTAGAAAGTGGAATAACTTCTTCAACATAACTCCTATGATATTTATTCAACTTCATGGAGACACTGCACTAGTTATTGGTTACAAATCAAGCTTCTTACATATCGATTCATCATGGTTTGATTAGAAGCTTGAAGAACTTGCCATATGTCCAAACATGCTAAACATGGATATCCTGATTAGAAAGTGGAATAACTTTTTCAACATAACTCCTATGATATTTATTCAAATTCATGGACACTCTACAATGATTAATGATTCCAAATCAAGCTTCTTGCATATTGGTTCATCCTGGTTTGGTTGGAATCTTGAAGAACTTGCCATATGTCTAGATTGGCTAAACATGGATATCCTGATTAGAAAGTGGAATAACTTCTTTAACATAACTCCTATAATATTTATTCAAACTTCTTGGACACTCTAAACTGATTAATGTTTTCCAAATCAATCTTCTTACATATTGGTTCATCTTGGTTTGGTTGGAATCTTAAAGAATTTGCCATATGTCCAAACAGGCTAAACATGGATATCATGATTAGAAAGTCGAATAACTTCTTCAACATAATTCATATGATATTTATTCAACTTCATGTACTATCTACACTAATTAATGGTTCCAAATAAAGCTTCTTACTGAAATTTAAAGAGAGAAACAAGATTCAAGTAAGGAGAGACAAGAAATGAACAAGAATGAGAGATTAGAAGACTAGAAATGGAATCATTGTAACTTGGAGAGAAATGGACTCGAATCAATACTTTCATTCATGGATGAGGTTACAATATATAGACAAGGGATTACAAGGGTTTTTCGAATGCTATAGGGATACAAAGCATGTGGAGTCAAACATGACGGGAGCGTGTATATTTGAAATGATCCAATGGGAAGCTTCACACGCTTAGGTATCTTTGTCTTTGATCCTCAAGATGCTGACAGCTTGCTGACTGCTTTATGACAGCCTGTCAGACGCGTAACCAGCTCCTCAACGTTTGGATAAGGTAGAAGGGTAAAGCCATCCGAGTTACTCTTTACCATAAGGTTACACGGGTAACCTTATCTTCTTTGGCAAGTAACTCTCCATGTACGGACAGTGGTACGGACCACCTGTCCGTACCATGCCCTATATTTGCACAATTCTCCCAAGCTCTTCCTAGGCCAAGTATGATCCTCTTGAGTTGCCCATGATCCGTACACATCCGTACCATCCGTACGGACACCCTATATTTGCACTTCCTTCTTCCATCATCCTTCTTTCTCCAACCCTTCATATCTACACTTGCATCTTCATAAACCTCATCACAACTCAACACTTACATATTGGTTCATTATGGTTTGATTGGAATCTGTAAAAACTTGCCATATGTCCAAACTGGTTAAACATGGATATCATGATTAGAAAGTGGAATAACTTCTTCAACATAACTCCTCTTATATCTATTCAACTTCATGGAGACATTCCACTAATTATTGGTTACAAATCAAGCTTCTTACATATCGATTCATCATGGTTTGATTAGAAGCTTGAAGAACTTGCCATATGTCCAAACATGCTAAACATGGATATCCTGATTAGAAAGTGGAAAAACTTCTTCAACATAACTCCTATGATATTTATTCAAATTCATGGACACTCTACAATGATTAATGGTTCCAAATCAAGCTTCTTACATATTGGTTCATCCTGGTTTGATTGGAATCTTGAAGAACTTGTCATATGTCCAATAAGGCTAAACATGGATATCCTGATAAAAAGTTGAATAACTTCTTCAACATAACTCCTATGATATTTATTCAACTTCATGGACACTCTACCCTTATTAATGGTTCCAACTCAAGCTTCTTACATATTGGTTCATCCTGGTTTGGTTGGAATCTTGAAGAACTTGTCATATGTCCAAACAGACTAAAAATGGATATCCTGATTACAAAGGGGAATAACTTCTTCAACATATCTCCTATGATATTTATTCAACTTCATGGAGACACTCCACTGATTATTGGTTCCAAATCAAGCTTCTTACATATCGATTCATCATGGTTTGATTAGAAGCTTGAAGAACCTGCCATATGTCCAAACAGGCTAAACATGGATATCTTGATTAGAAAGTGGAATAACTTCTTCAACATAACTCCTATGATATTTATTCAACTGCATGGACACTCTACAATGATTAATGGTTTCAAATCAAGCTTCTTACATATTGGTTCATCCTGGTTTGATTGGAATCTTGAAGAACTTGCCATATGACCTAACAGGCTAAACATGGATATCATGATTAGAAAGTGGAATAACTTCTTCAACATAACTCCTATGATATTTATTCAACTTCATGGACACTCTACCCTTATTAATGGTTCCAAATCAAGCTTCTTACAAATTGGTTTATCCTGGTTTGGTTGGAATCTTGAAGAACTTGCCATATGTCCAAACAGGCTAAACATGGATATCCTGATTAGAAAGTGGAATAACT
Organism: Sinapis alba; assembly: GCA_012274485.2. Classification (NCBI taxonomy): domain Eukaryota; kingdom Viridiplantae; phylum Streptophyta; class Magnoliopsida; order Brassicales; family Brassicaceae; genus Sinapis; species Sinapis alba. The sequence continues at coordinate 13,621 of MU107818.1, read as the reverse complement.
TCTTCAACAAATCTCCAATGATATTTATTCAACTTCATGGAGACACTCTACTGATTATTGGTTCCAAATCAAGCTTCTTACTTATCGATTCATCATGGTTTGATTAGAAGCTTGAAGAACTTGCGATATGTCCAAAGAGGCTAAACATGGATATCCTGATTAGAAGGTGGAATAACTTCTTCAACATAACTAATATGATATTTATTCAACTTCATGGACACTCTACCCTTTTTAATGGTTCCAAATCAATCTTCTTACATATTGGTTCATCCTGGTTTGGTTGGAATCATGAAGAACTTGCCATATGTCCAAACAGGCTAAACATGGATATCCTGATTAGAAAGTGGAATAATTTCTTCAACATAACTCCTATGATATTTATTCAAAATTCATGGACACTCTAAACTGATTAATATTTCCAAATTAAGCTTCTTACATATTAGTTCATCCTGGTTTGGTTGGAATCTTGAAGAACTTGCTATATGTCTAGACTGGCTAAACATGGATATCCTAATTAGAAAGTGGAATAACTTCTTCAACATAACTCCTATTATATTTATTCAACTTCATGGACATTCTAAACTGATTAACGGTTCCAAATCAAGCTTCTTACATATTGGTTCATCCTGGTTTGGTTGGAATCTTTAAGAACTTGCCATATGTCCAAACATGCTAAACATGGATATCCTGATTAGAAAGTGGAATAACTTCTTCAACATAACTCCTATGATATTTATTCAACTTCATGGCCACTCTACCCTTATTAATGGTTCCAAATCAAGCTTCTTACATATTGGTTCATCCTGGTTTGGTTGGAATCTTGAAGAACTTGCCATATGTCTAGACTGGCTAAACATGGATATCCTGATTAAAAAGTGGAATAACTTCTTCAACATAACTCTTATGATATTTATTCAAATTCATGGACACTCTACAATGATTAATGGTTCCAAATCAAGATTCTTACATATTGGTTCATCCTGGTTTGATTGGAATCTTAAAGAACTTGCCATATGTCCAAACATGCTAAACAAGGATATCCGGATTAGAAAGTGGAATAACTTCTTCAACATAACTCCTATAATATTTATTCAACTTCATGGACACTATACACTGATTAATGGTTCCAAATCAAACTTCTTACATATTAGTTCATCCTGGTTTGGTTGGAATCATGAAGAACTTGCCATATGTCCAAACAGGCTAAACATGGATATCCTAATTAGAAAGTGGAATAACTTCTTCAACATAACTCCTATGATATTTATTCAACTTCATGGATACTATACACAGATTAATGGTTTCAAATCAAGCTTCTTACATATTAGTTCAATCTGGTTTGGTTGGAATCTTAAAGAACTTGCCATATGTCCAAACAGGCTAAACATGGATATCCTGATTAGAAAGTGGAATAACTTCTTCAACATATCTCCAATGATATTTATTCAACTTCATGGAGACACTCAACTGATTATTGGTTCCAAATCAAGCTTCTTACTTATTAATTCATCATGGTTTGTTTAGAAGCTTGAAGAACTTGCCATATGTCCAAACAGGCTAAACATGGATATCCTAATTAGAAGATGGAATAACTTCTTTAACAGAACTCATATGATATTTATTCAACTTCATGGACACTCAACCCTTATTAATGGTTCCAAATCAATCTTCTTACTTATTTGTTCATCCTGGTTTGGTTGGAATCTTGAAGAACTTGCCATATCTCCAAACTGGGTAAACATGGATATCCTGATTAGAAAGTGTAATAACTTCTTCAACATAACTTCTATGATATTTATTCAAACTTCATGGACACTCTAAACTGATTAATGTTTCCAAATAAGGCTGCTTACATATTGGTTCATCCTGGTTTGGTTGGAATCTTGAAGAACTTGCCATATGTCTAGACTGGCTAAACATGGATATTCTGATTAGAAAGTGGAATAACTTCTTCAACATATCTCCTCTTATATTTATTCAACTTCATGGACACTCTCCACTTATTAATGGTTCCAAATCAAACTTCTTACATATTGGTTCATCCTAGTTTGATTGGAATCTTGAAGAACTTGCCCTATGTCCAAACTGGCTAAACATGGATATCCTGATTAGAAAGTGGAATAACTTCTTCAACATATCTCCTATGATATTTATTCAACTTCATGGAGACACTCCACTGATTATTGGTTCCAAATCAAGCTTCTTACATATCGATTGACCATGGTTTGATTAGAAGCATTAAGAACTTGTCATATGTCCAAACAGGCTAAACCAGAATATCCTGATTAGAAAGTGAAATAACTTCTTCAACATAACTCCTATGATATTTATTCAACGTCATGGACACTCTCCACTGATTAATGGTTCCAAATCGAACTTCTTACATATTGATAAATCCTGGTTTGGTTGGAATCTTGAAGAACTTGCCAAATGTCCAAACAGGCTAAACATGGATATCCTGATTAGAAAGTAGAATAACTTCTTCAACATAACTCCTATGATATTTATTTAACTTCATGGATACTCTACACTGATTAATGGTTCCAAATCAAGCTTCTTACATATTGATTCATCCTGGTTTGGTTGGAATCTTGAAGAACTTGCCATATGTCCAAACAGGCTAAACATGGATATCCTGATTAGAAAGTGGAATAACTTCTTCAACATATCTTCTATGATATTTATTCAACTTCATGGAGACACTCCACTGATTATTGGTTCCAAATCAAGCTTCTTACATATTGGTTCACTATGGTTTGGTTGGAATCTTGAAGAACTTTCCATATGTTTAAACTCGCTAAATTGTTCAACGTAACTCCTATGATATTTATTCAACTTCATGGAGACACTCTACTGATTATTGGTTCCAAACCAAGCTTCTTACATATCAATTCATCATGGTTGTATTAAAAGCTTGAAGAATTTGCCATATGTCCAAACATGCTAAACATGGATATCCTGATTAGAAAGTGTAATAACTTCTTCAACATAACTCCTATGATATTTATTCAACTTCATGGACACTCTACAATAATTAATGGTTCCAAATCAAGCTTCTTACATATTAGTTCATCCTGGTTTGGTTGGAATATTATTGAACTTGCCATATGTCCAAACAGGCTAAACATGGATATCCTGATTAGAAAGTGGAATAACTTCTTCAACATAACTCCTATGATATTTATTCAACTTCATGGACTATCTAAACTTATTAATGGTTCCAAATAAAGCTTCTTACATATTGATTCATTATGGTTTGTTTGGAATCTTGAAGAACTTGTCATATGTCCAAATTGGCTAAACATGGATATCCTGATTAGAAAGTGGACTACTGATTACAAAGTGGAATAACTTCTTCAACATATCTCCTATGATATTTATTAAACTCCAGGGAGACACTCCACTGGTTATTGGTTCCAGATCAAGATTCTTACATATCGATTGATCATGGTTTGATTAGAAGCATGAAGAACTTGCCATATGTCCAAACAGGCTAAACATGGATATCCTGATTAGAAAGTGGAATAACTTCTTCAACATAACTCCTATGATATTATTCAACTTCATGGACACTCTCCACTGATTAATGGTTCCAAATCAAGCTTCTTACATATTGATTCATCCTGGGTTGGTTGGAATCTTGAAGAACTTGCCATATGTCCAAACATGCTAAACATGGATATCCTAATTAGAAAGTGGAATAACTTCTTCAACATAATTCCTATGATATTTATTCAACTTCATGGACACTCTACAATGATTAATGGTTCCAAATCAAGATTCTTACATATTGGTTCATCCTGGTTTGATTGGAATCTTAAATAACTTGCCATATGTCCAAACATGCTAAACAAGGATATCCTGATTAGAAAGTGTAATAACTTCTTCAACATAACTCCTATGATATTTATTCATATTCATGGACACTCTACACTTAATAATGGTTACAAACAAGATTCTAACATTTTGGTTCATCCTGGTTTGGTTGGAATCCTGAAGAACTTGCCATATGTCCAAACAGGCTAAACATGGATATCCTGATTAGAAAGTGGAATAACTTCTTCAACATAACTCCTATGATATTTATTCAACTTCATGGACACTATACACTGATTAATGGTTCCAAATCAAACTTCTTACATATTAGTTCATCCTGGTTTGGTTGGAATCATGAAGAACTTGCCATATGTCCAAACAGGCTAAACATGTATATCCTAATTAGAAAGTTGAATGACTTCTTCAACATAACACCTATGATATTTATTCAACTTCATGGACACTATACACAGATTAATGGTTCCAAATCAAGCTTCTTACATATTAGTTCATCCTGGTTTGGTTGGAATTTGAAGAACTTGCCATATGTCCAAACGGGCTAAACATGGATATCCTAATTAGAAAGTGGAACCCTGATTAGAAAGTGGAATAACTTCTTCAACATATATCCTATGATATTTATTCAACTTCATGGAGACACTCCACTGGTTATTGGTTCCAGATCAAGCTTCTTACATATCGATTGATCATGGTTTGATTAGAAGCATGAAGAACTTGCCATATGTCCAAACAGGCTAAACATGGATATCCTGATTAGAAAGTGGAATAATTTCTTCAACATCACTCCTATGATATTTATTCAACTTCATGGACACTCTCCACTTATTAATTGTTCAAAATCAATCTTCTTACATATTGGTTCATCCTGGCTTGGTTAGAATCCTGAAGAACTTGCCATATGTCCAAAAAGGCTAAACATGGATATCCTGATTAGAAAGTGGAATAACTTCTTTAACATAACTCCTATGATATTTATTCAATGTCATGGACACTCTCCACTGATTAATGGTTCCAAATCGAACTTCTTACATATTGATTCATCCTGGTTTGGTTGGAATCTTAAAGAACTTGCCATATGTCCAAACAGGCTAAACATGGATATCCTTATTAAAAAGTGGAATAACTTCTTCAACATATCTCCTATGATATTTATTCAACTTCATGGAGACACTCAACTGATTATTGGTTCCAAATAAAGCTTCTTACATATCGACTGATCATGGTTTGATTAGAAGCATGAAGAACTTGCCATATGTCCAAACATGCTAAACATGGATATCCTGATTAGAAAGTGGAATAACTTCTTCAACATAACTCCTATGATATTTATTCAACTTCATGGACACTCTACAATGATTAATGGTTCCAAATCAAGATTCTTATATATTGGTTCATCCTGGTTTGATTGGAATCTTAAATAACTGGCCATATGTCCAAACATGCTAAACAAGGATATCCTTATTAGAAAGTGTAATAACTTCTTCAACATATTTCCTATGATATTTATTCATATTCATTGACACTCTACACTTAATAAGGGTTACAAACAAGATTCTTACATATTGGTTCATCCTGGTTTGGTTGGAATCTTGAAGAACTTGACATATGTCCAAACAGGCTAAACATGGATATCTTGATTAGAAAGTGGAATAACTTCTTCAACATAATTCCTATGATATTTATTCAACTTCATGGACACTATACACTGATTAATGGTTCCAAATCAAACTTCTTACATATTAGTTCATCCTGGTTTGTTTGGAATCATGCAGAACTTGCCAAATGTCCAAACATGCTAAACATGGATATCCTAATTAGAAAGTTGAATAACTTCTTCAACATAACTCCTATGATATTTATTCAACTTCATGGACACTATACACAGATTAGTGGTTCCAAATCAAGCTTCTTAAATATTAGTTCATCCTGGTTTGGTTGGAATCTTGAAGAACTTGCCATATGTCCAAACGGGCTAAACATGGATATCCTTATTAGAAAGTGGAACCCGGGTTAGAAAGTGGAATAACTTCTTCAACATATCTCCTATGATATTTATTCAACTTCATGGAGACACTCCACTGGTTATTGGTTCCAGATCAAGCTTCTTACATATCGATTGATCATGGTTTGATTAGAAGCATGAAGAACTTGCCATATGTCCAAACAGGCTAAACATGGATATCCTGATTAGAAAGTGGAATAACTTCTTCAATATAACTCCTATGATATTTATTTAACTTCATGGACACTCTACAATGATTAATGGTTTTAAAACAAGCTTCTTACATATTCATTCATCCTGGTTTGGTTGGAGTCTTGAAGAACTTGCCATATGTCCAAGCAGGCTAAACATAGTTATCCTGATTAGAAAGTGGAATAACTTCTTCAACATAACTCCTATGATATTTATTTAACTTCATGGACTATCTACACTTATTAATGGTTCCAAATAAAGCTTCTTACTTATTGGTTCATTATGGTTTGGTTGGAATCTTGAAGAACTTGCCATATGTCCAAACTGGCTAAACCTGGATATCTTGATTAGAAAGTGGAATCCTGATTAGAAAGTGGAATAACTCTTCAACATATCTCCTATGATATTTATTCAACTTCATGGAGACGCTCCACTGGTTATTGGTTCCAGATCAAGCTTCTTACATATCGATTGATCATGGTTTGATTAGAAGCATGAAGTACTTGCCATATGTCCAAACATGCTAAGCATGAAGACATTCCTGATTAGAAAGTGGAATAACTTCTTCAACATAACTCCTATGATATTTATTCAACTTCATGGAAACTCTCCACTGATTAATGGTTCCAAATCAAGATTCTTACATATTGGTTCATCCTGGTTTGATTGGAATCTTAAAGAACTTGACATATGTCCAAACATGCTAAACAAGGATATCCTGATTAGAAAGTGGAATAACTTCTTCAACATAACTCCTATGATATTTATTCAACTTCATGGACAATCTACACTGATTAATGGTTCCAAATAAAGCTTCTTACATATTGGTTCTATATGGTTTGGTTGGAATCTTTAAGAACTTGCCATATGTCCAAACTGGCTAAACATGGATATCCTGATTAGAAAGTGGAATAACTTCTTCAACATATCTCCTATGATATTTATTCAACTTCATGGAGACACTCCACTGATTATTGGTTCCAAATCAAGATTCTTACATATCGATTGATCATGGTTTGTTTAGAAGCATGAAGAACTTGCCATATGTCCAAACATGCTAAACATGGATATCCTGATTAGAAAGTGGAATAACTTCTTCAACATAACTCATATGATATTTATTTAACTTCATGGACACTCTAAACTTAATAATGGTTACAAATCAAGATTCTTACATATTGGTTCAGCCTGGTTTGGGTGGAATCTTAAAGAACTTGCCATATGTCGAAACAGGCTAAACATGGATATCCTGATTAGAAAGTGGAATAACTCCTTCAACATAACTCCTATGATATTTATTCAACTTCATGGACACTATACACTGAATAATGGTTCCAAATCAAACTTCTTACATATTCGTTCATCCTGGTTTGGTTGGAATCATGAAGAACTTACCATATGTCCAAACAGGCTAAACATGGATATCCTAATTAGAAAGTGGAATAACTTCTTCAACATAACTCCTATGATATTTATTCAACTTCATGGACACTATACACAGATTAATGGTTCCAAATCAAGCTTCTTACATATTATTTCATCCTGGTTTGGTTGGAATCTTGAAGAACTTGCCATATGTCCAAACGGGCTAAACATGGATATCCTCATTAGAAAGTAGAACCCTGATTAGAAAGTGGAATAACTTCTTCAACATATCTCCTATGATATTTATTCAACTTCATGGAGACACTCCACATGTTATTGCTTCCAGATCAATCTTCTTACATATCGATTGATCATGGTTTGATTAGAAGCATGAAGAACTTGCCATATGTCCAAACAGTCTAAACATGGATATCCTGATTAGAAAGTTGAATAACTTCTTCAACATAACTCCTATGATATTTATTTAACTTCATGGACACTCTACAATGATTAATGGTTTTAAATAAAGCTTCTTACATATTGATTCATCCTGGTTTGGTTGGAATCTTGAAGAACTTGACATATGTCCAAACATTCTAAACAAGGATATCCTGATTAGAAAGTGTAATAACTTCTTCAACATAACTCCTATGATATTTATTCAACTTCATGGACACTCTACACTTAATATTGGTTACAAATCAAGATTCTTAAATATTGGTTCATCCTGGTTTGGTTGGAATCTTAAAGAACTTGCCATATGTCCAAACCGGCTAGACATGGATATCCTTATTAGAAAGTGGAATAACTTCTTCAACATAACTCCTATGATATTTATTACACTTCATGGACACTATACACTGATTAAGGGTTCAAAATAAAACTTCTTACATATTAGTTCATCCTGGTTTGGTTGGAATCATGAAGAACTTGCCATATGTCCAAACGGGCTAAACATGGATATCCTAATTAGAAAGTAGAATAACTTCTTCAACATAACTCCTATGATATTTATTCAACTTCATGGACACTATATACAGATTAATGGTTCCAAATCAAGCTTCTTAGATATTAGTTCATCCTGGTTTGGTTGGAATCTTAAAGAACTTGCCATATGTCCAAACACGCTAAACATGGATATCCTGATTAGAAAGTGGAATAACTTCTTCAACATAACTCCTATGATATTTATTCAACTTCATGGACTAGCTACACTTATTAATGGTTCCAAATAAAGCTTCTTACATATTGGTTCATTATCATTTGGTTGGAATCTTGAAGAACTTGCCATATGTCCAAACTGGCTAAACATGGATATCCTGATTAGAAAGTGGAATCCTGATTAGAAAGTGGAATAACTTCTTCAACATATCTCCTATGATATTTATTCAACTTCATGGAGACACTCCACTGGTTAATGGTTCAAGATCAAGCTTCTTACATATCGATTGATCATGGTTTGATTAGAAGCATGTAAAACTTGCCATATGTCCAAACACGCTAAACATGGATATCCTGATTAGAAAGTGGAATAACTTCTTCAACATTACTCCTATGATATTTATTCAACTTCATCGACATTCTCCACTGATTAATGGTTCCAAATCAAGCTTCTTACATATTGATTCATCCTGGTTTGGTTGGAGTCTTGAAGAACTTGCCATATGTCCAAGCAGGCTAAACATGGATATCCTGATTAGAAAGTGGAATAACTTCTTCAACATAACTCCTATAATATTTATTCAACTTCATGGAGACACTCCACTTATTAATGGTTCCAAATCAAGCTTCTTAGATATTGGTTCATTCTGGTTTGGTTGGAATCTTGAAGAACTTGACATATGTCCAAACTGGCTAAACATTGATATCCTGATTAGAAAATGGAATAACTTCTTCAACATATCTCCTCTTATATTTATTCAACTTCATGGATACTCTCCCCTTATTAATGGTTCCAAATCAAGCTTCTTACATATTGGTTTATCCTAGTTTGATTGGAATCTTGAAGAACTTGCCATATGTCCAAACTGGCTAAACATGGATATCCTGATTAGAAAGTGGAATAACTTCTTCAACATATCTCCTATGATATTTATTCAACTTCATGGAGACACTCCACTGATTATTGGTTCCAAATCAAGCTTCTTACTTATCGATTGATCATGGTTTGATTAGAATCATGAAGAACTTGTCATATATCCAAACAGGCTAAACATGGATATCCTGATTAGAAAGTGGAATAACTTCTTCAACATAACTCCTATGATATTTATTCTACTTCATGGACACTCTCCACTGTTTAATGGTTCTAAATCAAGATTGTTACATATTGATTCATCCTGGTTTGGTTGGAATCTTGAAGAACTTGTCATATGTCCAAACAAGCTAAACATGGATATCCTGATTAGAAAGTGGAATAACTTCTTCAACATAATGATGACATGAAGAATAAATCAGTGACATGAAGACATTGTGAAGATGAAGCAATAAGAAGTAGGAAGTAGCAAGAGTTGAGTGCATTCGGACTAGACAAGGAAATGAGGTTACTTGGATATCAAGCTTGTCCGTACAAGGCTTGACCTAAGCCTGCCTTGGAAGGCAAGCAATGGAGGGAGATGAGTTCGAATTTAAACCCTTACCATGACTTCTCTATAGGTTTTGGAAGGATTTAAACAAGTGGGAGCAAGTGGCTGGAGCTGTTGGAGAATTGTGACAAAGGGAAGTCACATGTGTGGCTTAAGAGGAGAGAGACAAGGGAGCTGCCCCTTTCTGGTCCAGCTGAGAGTGACCCCTCTGATCTTGTCTACAATAGTTTATTCATTCTTGTTTGTACTAGCTCAGAATGTATTTCTATTTAAGTAACCTTGTATGCAACCAAAAGAATCAAGGGAATTAGTTCCTCATTACTCTCTCTCTCTTCATTTCGAATTCTCTCACTCTCTCTCTTGTTCTTGCTGTTCTTCACACTCTCATACAATCCAGAACATCAAATCTTCTTATTCTTACATGGTATCAGAGCAATAAGCTCTTGAAACCTAATTCTCACCAACTTCCGCAAATCAATCTATCATTTCCACTCTGTTTCTATTCTGTCTACTTTGTTTCTACTCTATTTACTCTGTTCCTACTCTGTTTACTCTGTTCCTACTCTGTAACTCTGTTTTGTTTTTCTCACTTTCCCAGTTTCAAAAATCTCTTGTTATCTCTGAGTTTCTAAACTCTCTTTCCTGTCACAAATTCTCTGCTATTCTTTCATTCAAAAATGCATGGATTCTTAAACCAACCATGAAAATGAAGAAAGAAAGCTTAATCCCAGTAACCCTTGAGGGTTCTAATTATCTTCTATGGTCAAGAGTGACCAGAGTTGCCTTGGGAAGTCATGGACTTTGGGACAGCCACATCAAGCAGGCTGATATTTCAAAGAGGATGGCTCAAGGGGAAGAACAGGCGCAAGGCTTGAAGAATGAAGACAAGTGGGTTCAAGATGACCAGCTAGCACTTGAGATCATTCATAGTTCTCTCTCAGATTCAATATTGGAGGCATACTCACACTGTGAAACCTCCAAGGAACTATGGGAGAGTCTTAAAATTGTTTATGGAAATCTCTCTAACCTGAGCAGAGTATTTGAAGTCAAGAAGGCTATCAACAGCTTAAGCCAGGAAGAAGTGGAGTTCAATCAGTACTTTGGCAAGTTTAGAAGCTTGTGGGCAGAGCTAGATACCCTAAGGCCCTTCTCTACTGATCCAAATGTCATAAAAGAAAGATATGAACAAGACAAGGTCTTCAGCCTTCTACTGAATCTAAGACCATCCTACCACCAATTGATCAAGCATATTCTGAGGCAAGAGAAACTCCCTGACCTAGATGGCGTGTGTGCTCAAGTTCAGAGAGAACAAACCTCACACACTCTCTTTACAAGGGAAAGGAAACCAGATCTCAAAGATGTGCACAACAAGAGTGGAAGGATAGTGGTGTTACCAAGACACAAGAAGGCCAAGAAAAGACATGTCAGAAAGAAAACCCAACAAAGCTTGTTTACTCTCAAGTCTGGTGGAATTACATTCAAGGAAGAAGGTTCTCCATGTCTTGAAGTGGCGCCTGAAGGTTCATCTATGTACTCAGCTCTTATCAGTGATTCCAATGGAGGAGAAACTTGGAACAAGGCAGTGATCAATGATGGTCCTATCAAGATGAGTGATATTGAGCCACTGATCAGAGCAGCCAAGGCCATCATATCCGCAAAGAAGTCTGGTACACATTCCCTTGTCTCTAGGCCAATCATAATAGATTCAGGAGCTAGTCATCATATGATTAGTGATAGGGATCTTATTAGTGATATTAGGCCTGCCTTAGGGAATGTAGTAATAGCCAATGGAGATAAGGTGAAGATAGAAGGAATTGGGAACCTTAAGCTGTTTGATAGGGAATCTACTGCCTTCTATATGCCTAGTTTTGCTTCTAATCTCCTCTCAGTAAAAAAGGCCACGGTTGACCTGAATTGTCAGGTGGTTTTTAGGCCTAATGATGTTGAGTTTCAGGACCTTAAGACAGGGAAGGTGATTGGTGAAGGAAACAGTCAGGGTGGTTTGTACCATCTCCAAAAGACTAAGCCCTCTAAACCCTCTACTCCTTCTCATTTATGCATGATCAGTAACTCATCTGTGTGTGATAGCACTACTTGGCATGCTAGACTAGGTCATCCTCACACTCGTGCATTAGAGATAATTATGCCTGATATGTCATTTAGCCACTTAGAATGTGAAGCATGCATCTTAGGAAAGCATTG
>MU107816.1:0-38174 GCA_012274485.2 Sinapis alba | reverse complement strand
AATAATGGTTCCAAATAAGGCTTCTTACATAGTGATTCATCCTGGTTTGATTAGAAGCTTGAAGAACTTGTCATATGTCCAAACATTCTAAACATGGATATCCTGATTAGAAAGTGAAATAACTTCTTAAACATAACTCCTTTGGGATTTATTCAACTTCATGGATACTCTCCACTGAATAATGGTTCCAAATGAAGCTTCTTACATGGTGATTCATCCTGGTTTGATTAGAAGCTTGAAGAACTTGCCATATGTCCAAACAGGCTAAAGATGGATATCCTGATTAGAAAGTGGAATAACTTCTTAAAAATAACTCCTTTGGGATTTATTCAACTTCATGGATACTCTCCACTGAATAATGGTTCCAAATTAAGCTTCTTACATAGTGATTCATCCTGGTTTGATTAGGAGCTTGAAGAACTTGCCATATGTACAAACAGGCTAAACATGGATATCCTAATTAGAAAGTAGAATAACTTCTTAAACATAATTCCTTTGGGATTTATTCAACTTCATGGATACTCTACACTGAGTAATGGTTCCAATTCAAGCTTCTTACATAGTGATTCATCCTGGTTAAATTAGAAACTTGAAGAACTTGACATATGTCCAAACAGGCTAAACATGGATATCGTGATTAGAAAGTGAAATAACTTATTCAACATAACTCCTATGAGATTTATTCAACTTCATCAAAATTTCTCCACTGATTAATGGTTTTAAATCAAGCTTCTTACATAGTGATTCATCATGGTTTGATTAAAAGCTTGAAGAACTTGCCATATGTCCAAACAAGCTAAACATGGAAATCCTGATTAGAAAGTGGAATAACTTCTTCAACATAACTCCTATGGGATTTATTCAACTTCATGGATACTCTCCACTGAAAAATGGTTCCAAATAAGGCTTCTTACATAGTGATCCATCCTGGTTTGATTAGAAGCTTGAAGAACTTGCCATATGTCCAAACAGGCTAAACATGAATATCCTACTAAGAAAGTGGAATAACTTCTTAAACATAACTCCTTTAGGATTTATTCAACTTCATGGATACTCTACACTGAATAATGGTTCCAAATCAAGTTTCTTACATAGTGATTCATCCTGGTTTGATTAGAAGCTTGAAGAACTTGTCATATGTCCAAACATGCTAAACATGGATATCCTGATTAGAACGTGGAATAACTTCTTAAACATAACTCCTTTGGGATTTTTCAACCTTCATGGATACTCTCCACTGAATAATGGTTCCAAATCAAGCTTCTTACATAGTGATTCATGCTGGTTTGATTAGAAGCTTGAAGAACTTGTCATATGTCCAAACAAGCTAAACATGGATATCATGATTAGAAAGTGGAATAACTGCTTAAACATAACTCCTTTGGGATTTATTCAACTTCATCGATACTCTCCACTTAATAATGTTTCCAAATAAGGCTTCTTACATAGTGATTCATACTGGTTTGATTAGAAACTTGAAGAACTTGCCATATGTCCAAACATGCTAAACATGGATATCCTGATTAGAAAGTGGAATAACTTATTCAACATAACTCCTATGATATTTATTCAACTTCATAAAAAACACTCCACTGATTAATGGTTCCAAATCAAGCTTTTTACATAGTGATTCATCCTGGTTTGATTAGAAGCTTAATGAACTTGCCATATGTCCAAAAAAGCTAAATATGGATATCCTGATTAGAAAGTGGAATAACTTCTAAAACATAACTCCTTTGGGATTTATTCAACTTCATGGAGACTCTCCACTGAAAATTGGTTCCAAATCAATCTTCTTACATAGTGATTCATCATGGTTTGTTTAAAAGCTTGAAGAACTTGCCATATGTCAAAACAGACTAAACATGGATATCCTGATTAGAAAGTGGAATAACTTCTTAAACATAACTCCTTTAGGATTTATTCAACTTCATGGATACTCTACACTTAATAATTGTTCTAAATCAAGCTTCTTACATACTGATTCATCATGGTTTGATTAAAAGCTTGAAGAACTTGCCATATGTCCAAACAGGGTAAACATGGATATCCTGATTAGAAAGTGGAATAACTTCTTAAACATAACTCCTTTGGGATTTATTCAACTTCATGGATACTCTCCACTGAATAATGTTTCCAAATAAGGCTTCTTACATAGTGATTCATCCTGGTTTTATGAGAAACTTGAAGAACTTGCCATATGTCAAAACAGGCTAAACATGAATATCATGATTAGAAAGTGAAATAACTTATTCAACATAACTACTATGGGATTTATTCAACTTCATGGATACTCTCCACTGAATAATGGTTCCAAATAAGGCTTCTTACATAGTGATCCATCCTGGTTTGATTAGAAGCTTGAAGAACTTGCCATATGTCCAAACAGGCTAAACATGAATATCCTAATTAGAAAGTGGAATAACTTCTTAAACATAACTCCTTTTGGATTTATTCAACTTCATGGATACTCTACACTGAATAATGGTTCCAAATCAAGTTTCTTACATAGTGATTCATCCTGGTTTGATTAGAAGCTTGAAGAACTTGTCATATGTCCAAACATGCTAAACATGGATATCCTGATTAGAAAGTGGAATAACTTCTTAAACATAACTCCTTTGGGATTTTTCCAACTTCATGGATACTCTCCACTGAATAATGGTTCCAAATCAAGCTTCTTACATAGTGATTCATGCTGGTTTGATTAGAAGCTTGAAGAACTTGCCATATGTCCAAACAAGCTAAACATGGATATCATGATTAGAAAGTGGAATAACTGCTTAAACATAACTCTTTGGGATTTATTCAACTTCATCGATACTCTCCACTTAATAATGTTTCCAAATAAGGCTTCTTACATAGTGATTCATCCTGGTTTGATTAGAAACTTGAAGAACTTGCCATATGTCCAAACAGGCTAAACATGGATATCCTGATTAGAAAGTGGAATAACTTATTCAACATAACTCCTATGATATTTATTCAACTTCATAAAAGACACTCCACTGATTAATGGTTCCAAATCAAGCTTTTTACATAGTGATTCATCCTGGTTTGATTAGAAGCTTAATGAACTTGCCATATGTCCAAAAAAGCTAAATATGGATATCCTGATTAGAAAGTGGAATAACTTCTAAAACATAACTCCTTTGGGATTTATTCAACTTCATGGAGACTCTCCACTGAAAATTGGTTCCAAATCAATCTTCTTACATAAGTCATGTTCGTTTTATAGACGCAAAGTTTAGCGGCGGCGGCAAACAATTGTACTACGACAGGGATCAAAATAACAAAATCGGAAATTGCGGTTGACGCTACTGAATTACCGGAGACTAAAAAACGAGACGCTTGTATCGCACAT
Organism: Sinapis alba; assembly: GCA_012274485.2. Lineage (NCBI taxonomy): Eukaryota > Viridiplantae > Streptophyta > Magnoliopsida > Brassicales > Brassicaceae > Sinapis > Sinapis alba. The sequence continues at coordinate 34,810 of MU107816.1, read as the reverse complement.
AATTTCAGCGTCTCTTCTCCCTGACTTTTGTTGCCGCTGCGACTGAAATAGTTCAGCGATATATCAGCGGTGGTTTGTATTGCAATGATAAAGGTTGGACGCTGCCGCACGAAGTGGCGATTACGAAACGAACAGGCTAATAGTGATTCATCATGGTTTGATTAAAAGCTTGAAGAACTTGCCATATGTCAAAACATACTAAACATGGATATCCTGATTAGAAAGTGGAATAACTTCTTAAACATAACTCCTTTGGGATTTATTCAACTTCATGGATACTCTACACTGAGTAATGGTTCTAAATCAAGCTTCTTACATACTGATTCGTCATGGTTTGATTAAAAGCTTGAAGAACTTGCCATATGTCCAAACAGGGTAAACATGGATATCCTGATTAGAAAGTGGAATAACTTCTTAAACATAACTCCTTTGGGATTTATTCAACTTCATGGATACTCTCCACTGAATAATGTTTCCAAATAAGGCTTCTTACATAGTGATTCATCCTGGTTTTATTAGAAACTTGAAGAACTTGCCATATGTCCAAACAGGCTAAACATGGATATCCTGATTAGAAAGTGAAATAACTTATTCAACATAACTCCTATGAGATTTATTCCACTTCATAAAAAACTCTCCACTGATTAATGGTTTTAAATCAAGCTTCTTACATAGTGATTCATCATGGTTTGATTAAAAGCTTGAAGAACCTGCCATATGTCGAAACAGACTAAACATGGATATCCTGATTAGAAAGTGGATTAACTTCTTAAACATAACTCCTTTGGGATTTATTCAACTTCATGGATACTCTCCACTGAATAATGGTTCCAAATGAAGCTTCTTACATAGTGATTCATCCTCGTTTTATTAGAAGCTTGAAGAACTTGCCATATGCCAAACAGGCTAAACATGGATATCCTAATTAGAAAGTGGAATAACTTTTTAAAAATAACTCCTTTCGGATTTATTCAACTTCATGGATAATCTACACTGAATAATGGTTCCAAATCAAGCTTCTTACATAGTGATTCATCCTGGTTTGATTAGAAGCTTGAAGAACTTGCCAGATGTCCAAACAGGCTAAACATGGATATCCTGATCAGAAAGTGGAATAACTTGTTAAACATAACTCCTTTGGGATTTATTCAACTTCATGGATACTCTCCACTGAATAATGGTTCCAAATCAAGTTTCTTACATAGTGATTCATCCTGGTTTTATTAGAAGCTTGAAGAATTTGACATATGTTCAAACAAGCTAAACATGGATATCATGATTAGAAATTGGAATAACTTCTTAAACATAACTCCTTTGGGATTTTTGCAACTTCATGGATACTCTCCACTGAATAATGGTTCCAAATCAAGCTTCTTACATAGTGATTCATGCTGGTTTGATTAGAAGCTTGAAGAACTTGCCATATGTCCAAACAAGCTAAACATGGATATCATGATTAGAAAGTCGAATAACTGCTTAAACATAACTCCTTTGGGATTTATTCAACTTCATCGATACTATCCACTTAATAATGTTTGCAAATAAGGCTTCTTACATAGTGATTCATCCTGGTTTGATTAGAAACTTGAAGAACTTGCCATATGTCCAAACAGGCTAAACATGGATATCCTGATTAGAAAGTGGAATAACTTATTCAACATAACTCCTATGATATTTATTCAACTTCATAAAAGACACTACACTGATTAATGGTTCCAAATCAAGCTTTTTATATAGTGATTCATCCTGGTTTGATTAGAAGCTTAATGAACTTGCCATATGTCCAAAAAAGCTAAATATGGATATCCTGATTAGAAAGTGGAATAACTTCTAAAACATAACTCCTTTGGGATTTATTCAACTTCATGGAGACTCTCCACTGAATATTGGCTCCAAATTAATCTTCTTACATAGTGATTCATCATAGTTTGATTAAAAGCTTGAAGAACTTGCCATATGTCAAAGCAGACTAAACATGGATATCCTGATTAGAACGTGGAATAACTTCTTAAACATAACTCCTTTGGGATTTATTCAAATTCATGGATACTATACACTGAATAATGGTTCAAAATCAAGCTTCTTACATACTGATTCATCATGGTTTGATTAAAAGCTTGAAGAACTTGCCATATGTCCAAACAGGGTAAACATGGATATCCTGATTAGAAAGTGGAATAACTTCTTAAACATAACTCCTTTGGGATTTATTCAACTTCATGGATACTCTCCACTGAATAATGTTTCCAAATAAGGCTTCTTACATAGTGATTCATCCTGGTTTTATTAGAAACTTGAAGCACTTGCCATATGTCCAAATAGGCTAAACATGGATATCCTTATTAGAAAGTGAAATAACTTATTCAACATAACTCCTATGAGATTTATTCCACTTCATAAAAAACTCTCCACTGATTAATGGTTTTAAATCAAGCTTCTTACATAGTGATTCATCATCGTTTGATTAAAAGCTTGAAGAACTTGCCATATGTCGAAACAGACTAAACATGGATATCCTGATTAGAAAGTGGAATAACTTCTTAAACATAACTCCTTTGGGATTTATTCAAATTCATGGATACTCTACACTGAATAATGGTTCCAAATGAAGCTTATTACATAGTGATTCATCCTGGTTTTATTAGAAGCTTGAAGAACTTGCCATATGTCAAAACAGGCTAAACATGGATATCCTGATTAGAAAGTGGAATAACTTCTTAAAAATAACTTCTTTCGGATTTATTCAACTTCATGGATAATCTCCACTGAATAATGGTTCCAAATAAAGCTTCTTAAATAGTGATTCATCCTTGTTTGATTAGAAGCTTGAAGAACTTGCCATATGTCCAAACATGCTAAACATGGATATCCTAATTAGAAATTGGAATAACTTCTTAAACATAATTCTTTTGGGATTTATTCAACTTCATGGATACTCTCCACTGAATAATGGTTCCAAATCAAGCTTCTTACATAGTGATTCATCCTGTTTTGATTAGAAGCTTGAAGAACTTGCCATATGTCCAAACATGCTAAACATGGATATCATGATTAGAAGGTGAAATAACTTATTCAACATAACTCCTATGAGATTTATTCAACTTCATAAAAAACTCTCCACTGATTAATGGTTTTAAATCAAGCTTCTTACATAGTGATTCATCATGGTTTGATTAAAAGCTTGAAAAACTTGCCATATGTCGAAACAGACTAAACATGGATATCCTGATTAGAAAGTGGAATAACTTCTTCAACATAACTCCTATGGGATTTATTTAACTTCATGGATACTCTCCACTGAATAATGGTTCCAAATAAGGCTTCTTACATAGTGATTCATCCTGGTTTGATTAGAAGCTTGAAGAACTTGTCATATGTCCAAACATTCTAAACATGGATATCCTGATTAGAAAGTGAAATAACTTCTTAAACATAACTCCTTTGGGATTTATTCAACTTCATGGATACTCTCCACTGACTAATGGTTCCAAATGAAGCTTCTTACATAGTGATTCATCCTGGTTTGATTAGAAGCTTGAAGAACTTGCCATATGTCCAAACAGGGTAAAGATGGATATCGTGATTAGAAAGTGGAATAACTTCTTAAAAATAACTCATTTGGGATTTATTCAACTTCATGGATACTCTCCACTGAATAATGGTTCCAAATTAAGCTTCTTACATAGTGATTCATCCTGGTTTGATTAGGAGCTTGAAGAACTTGCCATATGTCCAAACAGGCTAAACATGGATATCCTAATTAGAAAGTGGAATAACTTCTTAAACATAATTCCTTTGGGATTTATTCAACTTCATGGATACTCTACACTGAGTAATGGTTCCAATTCAAGCTTCTTACATAGTGATTCATCCTGGTTAAATTAGAAACTTGAAGAACTTGCCATATGTCCAAACAGGCTAAACATGGATATCGTGATTAGAAAGTGAAATAACTTATTCAACATAACTCCTATGAGATTTATTCAACTTCATCAAAAATTCTCCACTGATTAATGGTTTTAAATCAAGCTTCTTACATAGTGATTCATCATGGTTTGATTAAAAGCTTGAAGAACTTGCCATATGTCGAAACAGACTAAACATGGATATCCTGATTAGAGTGTGGAATAACTTCTTAAACATAACTCCTTTGGGATTTTTCCAACTTCATCGATACTCTCCACTGAATAATGGTTCCAAATCAAGCTTCTTACATAGTGATTCATGCTGGTTTGATTAGAAGCTTGAAGAACTTGCCATATGTCCAAACAAGCTAAACATGGATATCATGATTAGAAAGTGGAATAACTGCTTAAACATAACTCATTTGGGATTTATTAAACTTCATCGATACTCTCCACTTAATAATGTTTCCAAATAAGGCTTCTTACATAGTGATTCATCCTGGTTTGATTAGAAACTTGAAGAACTTGCCATATGTCCAAACAGGCTAAACATGGATATCCTGATTAGAAAGTGGAATAACTTATTCAACATAACTCCTATGATATTTATTCAACTTCATAAAAGACACTCCACTGATTAATGGTTCCAAATCAAGCTTTTTACATAGTGATTCATCCTGGTTTGATTAGAAGCTTAATGAACTTGCCATATGTCCAAAAAAGCTAAATATGGATATCCTGATTAGAAAGTGGAATAACTTCTAAAACATAACTCCATTGGGATTTATTCAACTTCATGGAGACTCTCCACTGAAAATTGGTTCCAATTCAATCTTCTTACATAGTGATTCATCATGGTTTGATTAAAAGCTTGAAGAACTTGCCATATGTCAAAACAGACTAAACATGGATATCCTGATTAGAAAGTGGAATAACTTCTTAAACATAACTCCTTTCGGATTTATTTAACTTCATGGATACTCTACACTGAATAATGGTTCTAAATCAAGCTTCTTACATACTGATTCATCATGGTTTGATTAAAAGCTTGAAGAACTTGCCATATGTCCAAACAGGGTAAACATGGATATCCTGATTAGAAAGTGGAATAACTTCTTAAACATAACTCCTTTGGGATTTATTCAACTTCAGGGATACTCTCCACTGAATAATGTTTCCAAATAAGGGTTCTTACATAGTGATTCATCCTGGTTTTATTAGAAACTTGAAGAACTTGCCATATGTCCAAACAGGCTAAACATGGATATCTTGATTAGAAAGTGAAATAACTTATTCAACATAACTCCTATGAGATTTATTCCACTTCATAAAAAACTCTCCACCGATTAATGGTTTTAAATCAAGCTTCTTACATAGTGATTCATCATGGTTTGATTAAAAGCTTGAAGAACTTGCAATATGTCGAAACAGACTAAACATGGATATCCTGATTAGAAAGTGGAATAACTTCTTAAACATAACTCCTTTGGGATTTATTCAACTTCATGGATACTCTCCACTGAATAATGGTTCCAAATGAAGCTTCTTACATAGTGATTCATCCTGGTTTTATTAGAAGCTTGAAGAACTTGCCATATGCCAAACATGCTAAACATGGATATCCTAATTAGAAAGTGGAATAACTTCTTAAAAATAACTCCTTTCGGATTTATTCAACTTCATGGATAATTTACACTGAATAATGGTTCCAAATCAAGCTTCTTACATAGTGATTCATCCTGGTTTGATTAGAAGCTTGAAGAACTTGCCAGATGTCCAAACAGGCTAAACATGGATATCCTGATTAGAAAGTGGAATAACTTGTTAAACATAACTCCTTTGGGATTTATTCAACTTCATGGATACTCTCCACTGAATAATGGTTCCAAATCAAGCTTCTTACATAGTGATTCATCATGGTTTGATTAAAAGCTTGAAGAACTTGCCATATGTCAAAACAGACTAAACATGGATATCCTGATTAGAAAGTGGAATAACTTCTTAAACATAACTCATTTGGGATTTATTCAACTTCATGGATACTCTACACTGAATAATGGTTCTAAATCAAGCTTCTTACTTACTGATTCATCATGGTTTGATTAAAAGCTTGAAGAACTTGTCATATGTCCAAACAGGGTAAACATGGATATCCTGATTAGAGAGTGGAATAACTTCTTAAACATAACTCCTTGGGGATTTATTCAACTTCATGGATACTCTCCACTGAATAATGTTTCCAAATAAGGCTTCTTACATAGTGATTCATCCTGGTTTTATTAGAAACTTGAAGAACTTGACATATGTCCAAAAAGGCTAAACATGGATATCGTGATTAGAAAGTGAAATAACTTATTCAACATAACTCCTATGAGATTTATTCCACTTCATAAAAAACTCTCCACTGATTAATGGTTTTAAATCAATCTTCTTACATAGTGATTCATCATGGTTTGATTAAAAGCTTGAAGAACTTGCCATATGTCGAAACAGACTAAATATGGATATCCTGATTAGAAAGTGGAATAACTTCTAAAACATAACTCCTTTGGGATTTATTCAACTTCATGGAGACTCTCCACTTAATATTGGTTCCAAATCAATCTTCTTACATAGTGATTCATCATGGTTTGATTAAAAGCTTGAAGAACTTGCCATATGTCAAAACAGACTAAACATGGATATCCTGATTAGAAAGTGGAATAACTTCTTAAACATAACTCCTTTGGGATTTATTCAACTTCATGGATACTCTACACCGAATAATGGTTCTAAATCAAGCTTCTTACATACGGATTCATCATGGTTTGGTTAAAAGCTTGAAGAACTTGCCATATGTCCAAACAGGCTAAACATGGATATCCTGATTAGAATGTGGAATAACTTCTTAAACATAACTCCTTTGGGATTTATTCAACTTGATGGATACTCTCCACTGAATAATGTTTCCAAATAAGGCTTCTTACATAGTGATTCATCCGTGTTTTATTAGAAACTTGAAGAACTTGCCATATGTCCAAACATGCTAAACATGGATATCCTGATTAGAAAGTGAAATAACTCATTCAACATAACTCCAATGAGATTTATTCCACTTCATAAAAAATTCTCCACTGATTAATGGTTTTAAATCAAGCTTCTTACATAGTGATTCATCATGGTTTGATTAAAAGCTTGAAGAACTTGCCATATGTCGAAAAAGACTAAACATGGATATCCTTATTAGAAAGTGGAATAACTTCTTAAACATAACTCCTTTGGGATTTATTCAACTTCATGGATACTCTCCACTGAATAATGGTTCCAAATGAAGCTTCTTACATAGTGATTCATCCTGGTTTTATTAGAAGCTTGAAGAACTTGCCATATGTCCAAACAGGTTAAACATGGATATCCTGATTAGAAAGTGGAATAACTTCTTAAAAATAACTCCTTTCGGATTTATTCAACTTCATGGATAATCCCCACTGAATAATGGTTCCAAATCAAGCTTCTTACATAGTGATTCATCCTGGTTTGATTCGAAGCTTGAAGAACTTGCCAGATGTCCAAACAGGCTAAACATGGATATCCTGATTAGAAAGTGGAATAACTTCTTAAACATAACTCCTTTGAGATTTATTCAACTTCATGGATACTCTCCACTGAATAATGGTTCCAAATCAAGTTTCTTACATAGTGATTCATCCTGGTTTGATTAGAAGCTTGAAGAATTTGCCATATGTCCAAACAAGCTAAACATGGATATCATGATTAAAAATTGGAATAACTTCTTAAACATAACTCCTTTGGGATTTATTCAACTTCATGGATACTCTCCACTGAATAATTTTTCCAAATAAGGCTTCTTACATAGTGATTCATGCTGGTTTGATTAGAACCTTAATGAACTTGCCATATGTCCAAAAAAATAAATATGGATATCCTCATTAGAAAGTGGAATAACTTCTAAAACATAACTTCTTTGGGATTTATTCAACTTCATGGAGACTCTCCACTGAATATTGGTTCCTAATCAATCTTCTTACACAGTGATTCATCATGGTTTGATTAAAAGCTTGAAGAACTTGCCATATGTCAAAACAGACTAAACATGGATATCCTGATTAGAAAGTGGTATAACTTCTTAAACATAACTCCTTTGGGATTTATTCAACTTCATGGATACTCTACACTGAATAATGGTTCTAAATCAAGCTTCTTACATACTGATTCATCATGGTTTTATTAAAAGCTTGAAGAACTTGCCATATGTCCAAACAGGCTAAACATGGATATCCTGATTAGAAAGTGGAATAACTTCTTAAACATAACTCCTTTGGGATTTATTCAACTTCATGGATACTCTCCACTGAATAATGTTTCCAAATAAGGCTTCTTACATAGTGAATTATCCTGGTTTTATTAGAAACTTGAAGAACTTGCCATATGTCCAAACATGCTAAACATGGATATCCAGTTTAGAAAGTGGAATAACTTCTTAAACATAACTCCTTTGGGATTTATTCAACTTCATGGATACTCTCCACTGAATAATGTTTCCAAATAAGGTTTCTTACATAGTGATTCATCATGGTTTGATCAGAAACTTGAAGAACTTCCATATGTCCAAACAGGCTAAACATGGATATCCTGATTAGAAAGTGAAATAACTTATTCAACATAACTCCTATGAGATTTATTCAACTTCATAAAAAACTCTCCACTGATTAATGGTTTTAAATCAGGTTTCTTACATAGTGATTCATCATGGTTTGATTAAAAGCTTAAAGAACTTGCCATATGTCTAAACAGACTAAACATGGATATCCTGATTAGAAAGTGGAATAACTTCTTAAACATAACTCCTTTGGGATTTTTTCAACTTCATGGATACTCTCCACTTAATAATGGTTCCAAATGAAGCTTCTTACATAGTGATTAATCCTGGTTTGATTAGAAGTTTGAAGAACTTGCCATATGTCCAAACATGCTAAACATGGATATCCTGATTAGAAAGTTGAATAACTTGTTAAAAATAACTCCTTTGGAATTTATTCAACTTCATGGATACTGTCCACTGAATAATGGTTCCAAATCAAGCTTCTTACATAGTGACTCATCCTGGTTTGATTAGGAGCTTGAAGAACTTGCCATATGTCCAAACAGGCTAAACATAGATATCCTAATTAGAAAGTGGAATAACTTCTTAAACATAACTCCTTTGGGATTTATTCAACTTCATGGATACTCTACACTGAATAATGGTTCCAAATCAAGCTTCTTACATAGTGATTCATCCTGGCTTGATTAGAAGCTTGAAGAACTTGCCATATGTCCAAACAGGCTAAACATGGATATCCTGATTAGAAAGTGGAATAACTTCTTAAACATAACTCCTTTGGGATTTATTCAACTTCATGGATACTCTCCACTGAATAATGGTTCCAAATCAAGTTTCTTACATAGTGATTCATCCTGGTTTGATTAGAAGCTTGAAGAACTTGCCATATGTCCAAACAAGCTAAACATGGATATCGTGATTAGAAAGTGGAATAACTTCTTAAACATAACTCCTTTGGGATTTATTCAACTTCATCGATATTCTCCACTGAATAATGTTTCCAAATAAGGCTTCTTACATAGTGATTCATCCTGGTTTGATTAGAAACTTGAAGAACTTGCCATATGTCCAAACAGGCTAAACATGGATATCCTGATTAGAAAGTGGAATAAGTTATTCAACATAACTCCTATGATATTTATTCAACTTCATAAAAGACTCTCTGATGCAACCATGGTTGAACCATCTGACTATGCAACAAAGGATAAACCGGGATGGCTGAATGGAAGACTTGAAGATGAATCTAAGGTTGAAATGGATCATGCTGAGCTTATTTCTCACTCATGTTACAATGAAGAACATGTCAAACAAGCTGTAAAAGATGTAATCAGACTCATTGACGAGTTTGAACTTTTCTCAGCCCAAGAGAAGATCATAAACCAAGTAATTGAAGGAAGCAATGGCTTGCTTGGTTAAGTATGAGCCATAATCAAACCAGGTCGAAATTCAAGTCAAAGAGTCAGCCAAAATAATTAATTATTCAGTTTTCAAGACAATTTTATCTTTAATTAAGTTTTTCTTATTTTTCTACAAGTTTAGGACTTTTCAATTACTTCTTCTCTACTTAAACTCTCCTTTGTTTCAGAAACTATTATTCACCTTTTTTTTAATCAAAAACTCTCTCTAAACTTGTGAATCATTTGTTCATCATATGAACATTGATTGCTAAGGAGTTCATTCTCTAATTGCATCTGATTGAAATCAGAGTTCATTCTCTTGATCACTAACACATCTACACAATAATTGATCAGTCCATAGATCATTTCTGAAGATCATCCCATCAACCCATCCATCATCACTGAAATCAACCCATTTCTATCTCAAACCAGAAGATCATCCTTTTTAGAATCAGGGACAAAAAGGATCTCATCTTAAGGGATTCATCAAGTGGTATCAGAGCCAGGTTTGAAGGCTCTTGATCTGGGTTTGAATCTGAAACTCTCAAAATCTGGGTTTTATTCTAAAACTTTTGATTTCTTCTTTTTGTTTTGGGTAATCTGTTTTCTATTCTCTGCAATTTTCTCATAAAATTCTTATCTTTCTATCTGTATAATCTGCAAGAGGGCCAACCAGATTTAAAAAAAAAAGATAAAAAGGAATCTTGAAAAGTTGAAGAGAAATCCAACTTGGCTGAAGAGATATCCAGCCCTGGTGGTAATACCTCTTGCAAACAAAAATCTTGCAATCTTTCTATCTCTTTCTTCTGTTTTGGGGTTGGGGAATTGATCTCTAAAAGCTTGATCTTTGTTTGTTGCTTAGCTACTTGATTCACAGAGAAGTTTCACAAAAAATCAGAGAGAAACACTTGAGAGAAGAGAAGCTTAGGCTATTTATATATGTGCTAATTTTCTTGTTGAGTTTCTTAACAGGAAGCCATGTCTGGAGGAAGCAATGGTCGGAGAAGACGTCCTGAAAAGGATTTAGATTACAACCTCTTTGACTATGCTACAAAAGCAGCCTTGGAAAGACGATAAAAGTCTATGAGAAAAAGAGATACATATGATATTGATGAGTCTGTTTATGAGCAGGAAAAGATAATATCTAGGAGGTCACTGGAAAAGCTTAACAGGAGGAGCACACCTCATGATCAATTCAGTTATTCCACAAAGAGTTTGCTGGAAAAAAGACAAAATTTGTTAAGAAAAGAAAGATTGGTTTTTAATCATTCTGATTTTGTGCAGGAAAAGGCACGACCAGAGAGGCAAGAGGAACCAATTATGAGGAGCAGAGAACAACCTAGATATGCCATAGAAGAGAAAGGTGATTGCTATGGTCGTGATCCCATAAAGAAGTCTAAGAAACAACAAGCAGAACTTGATTATTTGCACAACCAACTGTTTCAAGAAGATTTCAAAAGGATTGCACAACAAGTAATCAAGGAGTTTGCAAAAGACCAGCATGTGAGACCATCCACACAACCTTCCTCAAAGGTTCCTGACCCAATGAGTTGCAGCAAGCAGGAGCAGATCATCCAAGAGCTGAAAACAGAGCCATCTAAGGTAAGTAAGGAACTTGAGACAGAAAATGAGTTTTCTCTTTTCTCTCCTCAATCTGAGCTTGTTATCAATAGAACATGTGATGAACTAACTTGTTTTGAACCGGTGCAACCGAGTAGACTTGTTTCAGTATCTCAGGTCTTAGAAGAAAACCAATCAGAAGAAGCACAAAAGAGTTCACCACCAGAAGAAGAGTTAGAGCATTCCAACACTGAAGCATAAACAGATGCTAAGTTATTCTCTTTGAACTCTCAAGAGCACTGTAAGGAACTTGTTATGGTTAATTCTCTGCCTCAAATGTTTGTTATGGTTAGTTCCAGTGATGTAAAACGTTTTGGTCTGGAAAAAGTAAAAGAATTTTGTGTTTCAAACTTTGTTTTTGATAACATGATTAATTCTTTTAAAGTGTTTGAACCTGATAAGCTCTCTGATCAAAAACATTTCCAGTGTTTTAATGACATTAATTTTGATCATATTTTGAGTCTTGAGCAGTTTATGAAACATAACAGAAACTTTGATCATCCTGAAAAGTCATTAGAACAAGTTCTACAACAGCCTGTTTTCTATTCTAGAAAATTGTTTGATTCATTTGTTTTCAAAGAAAATGGCTTTGTTCTGAGTTGTTCTAAGCATAAACTAGTCTCTGGTGATTTTTTTGCATTTGTTTATGCCCTGGACGAATCTAGGAAGTTGCAGGAACTGAAAGCATTTAGGGCTGAAACCGAGTTTGTTTATGAATCTGTTTTGAAACATGCTCATGCTTGTTCTGAAACTAGTAAATCTTGGTTTGTTTTGAGATCGTACTTGAAGAATGGTGTTATTTTGAGCTTTGAGGATATATTAGTGTACAACACGTTCTTTGAAAGTCATGCTAAACTTGTGAGACATGTGCTAACTGATGCTGAATCTGATCTTGAACTTAAACTTTTGTGTTCTGATTCTGATCATGTGGGGCACGTTTTGAAGTTGATCTATGGTACTTCATGCCTTGAAAACATTCTGGTTTACAACAATTTCTTTGATACACACGCTGAGCCTTCGTTAAGAAATTCTCAGTTTGAACTTGATTTTTTGTGTTCTGAATCTGAGAAAGTTGTGCATGTTTTGAAGTTGTTCTTTAGGAACTATGCTATCTTGTGCCTTGATGCCATTCTGGTGTACAACACTTACTTTGATATGCATCATGAAGATCTGAAACGTGTGCTACATATTCTAGGGAAAGAAATTTGGTTTTCTGATTTGAATAAGAACATGTCTTGCCCATATAATTCTGGGTATATAGTCTATGTTTTGAGTGCCCAGGAACAACAGTATCTGTCACAAAGGAGTGCGAAGGACGAAAGCAGACACCAAGCTTATCAGCCAGAGATTTGGAGATGGAAGTACTTGAGGAAAATGGATTCAAAACTCCAAGGAAGTTTCTGTCCAAAACTTTACTTTGATGTTGCTTTCATGCTTATTTTCTTGATCATTTTTCTCGCTTCTTACTTGTTTCCTTTTGATGTAGGAGATACAGATTTGAGGACAAATCTTTTCAAAGGAGGAGGGGATGATGCAACCATGGTTGAACCATCTGACTATGCAACAAAGGATAAACCGGGATGGCTGAATGGAAGACTTGAAGATGAATCTAAGGTTGAAATGGATCATGCTGAGCTTATTTCTCACTCATGTTACAATGAAGAACATGTCAAACAAGCTGTAAAAGATGTAATCAGACTCATTGACGAGTATGAACTTTTCTCAGCCCAAGAGAAGATCATAAACCAAGAAATTGAAGGAAGCAATGGCTTGCTTGGTTAAGTATGAGCCATAATCAAACCATGTCGAAATTCAAGTCAAAGAGTCGGCCAAAATAATTAATTATTCAGTTTTCAAGACAATTTTAGTTTTAATTAAGTTTTTCTTATTTTCTACAATTTTAGGACTTTTCAATTTCTTCTTGTCTACTTAAACTCTCCTTTAAAGAAAGAATAAAATAAGAAGAGATGGGCCAACTGCTTTACGGTTAAGGCGATCGTGAAGGCGATCGTCTTCTCCATTGTTTCTTCTGTAATTATCACTTTCACCATTTGCCATATTCCTTTCTATTTAATTCTCTTTGTTATGTTATGGTTTCCACAACCTAAACAATTCTCCTTTTAAAAAAATTCACAAAAGTTTGTTTTCATACAATTTCATTTCACCGCAGATTCGTTACGGTGAGTTCGTTTGTGTATTGCATATACACACTCTACGTAATGGCATCTCCGGTTCTTTTATCAAAAATATTCCCATGTGTTTTGTTCTTCATTCTAATGGGGAACAAGATCAATTTTACTCACAACAAATTGGATGTTGATTATTTCTTCTCCAATTTTGTTGTTACAATTTCCGGCATGGATTTCATGGCTATGACCGATGACAAGTTGAATTTAAGTGGTAAGGAACTTATCCTGACCGCTTTACTTTGGAAACAATTGCCATGGAAACCACCGTGGAATGAGTATACTTGAAACATGGAATTACAATTTTCTTTGTTGTATGGCGATGTTTTTAGAATCGTTGAAGATTGGTGGCTCCAATTTTTATTTATTTTGAGAGAATCATTATATTGGATTCAATCTCGATTGACATCTATAGATCCAAGTTGGAAGTTGACTAATGTTATACAACAAAGGAAACAAAGAAGTTTGGAGTTTGAAGTTTCATCGCGTGGTCGATATTCAAACATGAAGATTGCATTAAGAAGATTCAGAAAAAGCTTCTTCAAGTTTAATTATATTATATTTTACTTTAAATTTGCATTTGGTTGTACTTTTATTACTCCATATGTAATGTTACATTTTATATAAATAAAATAGTTATTAAAAAAAAAAAACTTAAACTCTCCTTTGTTTCAGAAACTATTATACACCTTTTTTTTTACCTAAAACTCTCTCTAAACTTGTGAATCCTTTGTTCATCATATGAACATTGATTGCTAAAGAGTTCATTCTCCAATTGCATCTTGTTTGTGATTAAAATCAGAGTTCATTCTCTTGATCACTAACACATCTACACAAGACTTGATCAGTCCATATATCATTTTTGAAGATCATCCCATCAACCCATCCATCATCACTGAAATCAACCCATTTCTATCTCAAACCAGAAGATCATCCTTCATAGAATCAGGGACAAAGAGGATCTCATCTTAAGGGATTCGTCACTCTCCACTTATTAATGGTTCCAAATCAAGCTTTTTACATAGTGATTCATCCTGGTTTGATTAGAAACTTAATGAACTTGCCATATGTCCAAAAAAACTAAATATAGAAATCCTGATTAGAAAGTGGAATAACTTCTAAAACATAACTCCTTTGGGATTTATTCAACTTCATGGAGACTCTTCACTGAATATTGATTCCAAATCAAACTTCTTACATAGTGATTCATCATGGTTTGATTAAAAGCTTGAAGAACTTGCCATATGTCCAAACAGACTAAACATGGATATCTTGATTAGAAAGTGGAATAACTTCTTAAACATAACTCCTTTGGGATTTATTCAACTCCATGGATACTCTCCACTTAATAATGGTTCCAAATCAAGCTTCTTACATAGAGATTCATCATGGTTTGATTAAAAGCTTGAAGAACTTGCCATATGTCCAAACAAGCTAAACATGGATATCTTGATTAGAAAGTGGAATAACTTCCTAAACATAACTCCTTTGGGATTTATTCAACTTCATGGAGACTCTCCACTGAATAATGGTTCCAAATCAAGCTTCTTACATATTGATTCATCTTGGTTTGATTAAGAGCTTGAAGAACTTGCCATATGTCCAAACAGGCTAAACATGGATATCCTGATTAGAAAGTGAAATGACTTATTCAACATAACTCCTATGAGATTTATTCAACTTCATGGATATTCTACACTGAATAATGGTTCCAAATCAAGCTTCTTACATAGTGATTCATCCTGGTTTGACTAGAAGCTTGAAGAACTTGCCATATGTCCAAACAGGCTAAACATAGATATCCTGATTAGAAAGTGGAATAACTTCTTAAAAATAACTCCTATGAGATTTATTCAACTTCATGGAAGAATCTCCATTAATTAATGGTTCCAAAAAAAGCTTTTTACATAGTGATTCATCCTGGTTTGTTTAGAAGCTTGAAGAACTTGCCATATGTCCAAACAGGCTAAACATGGACATCCTGATTAGAAAGTGGAATAACTTATTCAACATAACTTCTATGAGATTTATTCAACTTCATAAAAAACTCTCCACTTATTAATGGTTCCAAATTAAGCTTTTTACATAGTGATCCATCCTGGTTTGATTAGAAGCTTGATGAACTTGCCATATGTCCAAAAAAGCTAAATATGGATATCCTTATTAGAAAATGGAATAACTTCTAAAACATAACTCCTTTGGGATTTATTCAACTTCATGGAGACGCTCCACTGAATATTGGTTCCACATCAAGCTTCTTACATAGTGATTCATCATGGTTTGATTAAAAGCTTGAAGAACTTGTCATATGTCCAAACAGACTAAACATATATATCCTTATTAGAAAGTGGAATAACTTCTTAAACATAACTCCTTTGGGATTTATTCAACTTCATGGATACTCTCCACTGAATAATGGTTCCAAATGAAGCTTCTTACATATTGATTCATCCTGGTCTGATTAGAAGCTTGAAGAACTTGCCATATGTCCAAACAGGCTAAACATGGATATCCTGATTAGTAAGTGGAATAACTTCTTAAACATAACTCCTTTGGGATTTATTCAACTTCATGGATACTCTCCACTGAATAATGTTTCCAAATAAGGCTTCTTAGACAGTTCTTCATCCTGGTTTGATTAGAAGCTTGAAGAACTTGTCATATGTCCAAACACGCTAAACATGGATATCCTGATTAGAAAGTGGAATAACTTCTTAAACATAACTCCTTTGGGATTTTATTCAACTTCATGGATACTCTCTACTGAATAATGGTTCTAAATCAAGATTCTTACATAGTGATTCATCATGATTTGATTAGAAGCTTGAAGAACTTGCCATATGTCAAAACAGGCTAAACATGGAAATCCTGATTAGAAAGTGGAATAACTTCTTAAACATAACTCCTATGGGATTTATTTAACTTCATGGAAGAATCTCCATTAATTAATGGTTCCAAAAAAGCTTTTTACATAGTGATTCATCCTGGTTTTATTAGAAGCTTGAAGAACTTGCCATATGTCCAAACATGCTAAACATGGATATCCTGATTGGTAAGTGGAATAACTTCTTCAACATAACTCCAATGAGATTTATTCAACTTCATGGAGACTCTCCACTGAATAATGGTTCCAAATCAACCTTCTTACGTAGTGAGTCATCCTTGTTTGATTAAAAGCTTGAAGAGCTTGCCATATGTCCAAACAGGCTAAACATGGATATCTTGATTAGAAAGTGGAATAACTTCCTAAACATAACTCCTTTGGGGTTTATTTAAATTCATTGATACACTCCACTTAATAATGGTTCCAAATCAATCTTCTTACATAGTTATTCATCCGTGTTTGATTAGAAGCTTGAAGAACTTGCCATATGTCAAAACAGACTAAACATGGATATCCTAATTAGAAAGTAGAATAACTTCTTAAACATAACTCCTTTGGGATTTATTCAACTTCATTGATACTCTACAATTAATAATGGTTCCAAATCAAGCTTCTTACATATTGATTCATCCTAGTTTCATTAGAAGCTTCAAAAACTCGCCATATGTCCAAACCGGCTAAACATGGATATCCTGATTAGAAAGTGGAATAACTAATTCAACATAACTCCTATGAGATTTATTCAACTTCATAGAAAACTCTCCACTTATTAGTGGTTCCAAATCAAGCTTTTTACGTAGTGATTCATCCTGGTTTGATTAGAAGCTTGATGAATTTGCCATATGTCCAAAAAAGCTAAATATGGATATCCTGATTAGAAAGTGCAATAACTTTAAAAACATAACTCCTTTGGGATTTATTCAACTTCATTGAGACTCTCCACTGAATAATGGTTCCAAATCAAGTTTCTTACATAGTGATTCTTCATGGTTTGATTAAAAGCTTGAAGAACTTGGCATATGTCCAAACAGACTAAACATGGATATCCTGATTAGAAAGTGGAATAACTTCTTAAACATAACTCCTTTGAGATTTATTCAACTTCCTGGATACTCTCTACTGAATAATGGTTCCAAATCAACCTTCTTACATAGTGATTCATCCTGGTTTGATTAGAAGTTTGAAGAACTTGCCATATGTCCAAAAAAGCTAAACATGGATATCTTGATTAGAAAGTGGAATAACTTATTCAACATAACTCCTATGAGATTTATTCGACTTCATGAAAGACTCTCCACTTATTAATGGTTCCAAATCAAGCTTTTTACATAGGTATTCATCTTGGTTTGATTAGAAGCTTGAAGAACTTGCCATATGTCCAAACAAGTTAAACATGAATATCCTGATTAGAAAGTGGAATAACTTCTTAAACATAACTCCTTTGGGATTTATTCAACTTCATGGATACTCTCCACTGAATAAGGGTTCCAAATAAAGATTCTTACATAGTGATTCATCCTGGTTTGATTAGAAGCTTGAAGAACTTGCCATATGTCCAAACATGCTAAACATGGATATCCTGGTTAGAAAGTATAATAACTTCTTAAACATAACTCCTTTGGGATTTATTCAACTTATTGGATACTCTCCACTTAATAATGGTTCCAAATCAAGCTTCTTACATAGTGATTCATCCTAGTTTGATTAGAAGCTTCAAAAACTTGCCATATGTCCAAACAGGCTAAACATGGATATCCTTATTAGAAAGTATAATAACTTCTTAAACATAACTCCTTTGGGATTTATTCAACTTCATGGATACTCTACACTGAATAATGGTTCCAAATCAATCTTCTTACATAGTGATTCATCCTGGTTTGATTAGAAGCTTGAAGAACTTGCCATATGTTCAAACAGGCTAAACATGGATATCCTGATTACTAAGCGGAATAATTTCTTCAACATAACTCCTTTGGGGTTTATTTAACTTCATTGGTACATTCCACTGAATAATGGTTCCAAATCAAGCTTCTTACATAGTTATTCATCCGGGTTTGATTAGAAGCTTGAAGAACTTGCCATATGTTCAAACATGCTAAACATTGATATCCTGATTAGAAAGTGGAATAACTTCTTAAACATAACTCCTTTGGGATTATTCAACTTCATGGATACTCTTGACTGAATAATGGTTCCAAATCAAGCTTCTTACATAGTGATTCATCCTGGTTTGATTAGAAGATTGAAGAACTTGCCATATGTCCAAAAAGGCTAAACATGGATATCCTGATTAGAAAGTGGAGTAACTTATTCAACATAACTCCTATGAGATTTATTCAACTTCATGAAAGACTCTCCACTTATTAATGGTTCCAAATCAAGCTTTTTATATAGGTATTCATCCTGGTGTGATTAGAAGCTTGAAGAACTTGCCATATGTCCAAACAGGCTAAACATGGATATCCTGATTAGAAAGTGGAATAACTTCTTAAACATAACTCCTTTGGGATTTATTCAACTTCATGGATACTTTACACTGAATAATGGTTCCAAATCAATCTTCTTACACAGTCATTCATCCTGGTTTGATTAGAAGCTTGAAGAACTTGCCATATGTCCAAATAGGCTAAACATGGATATCCTGATTAGAAAGTGGAATAACTTCTTAAACATAACTCCTTTGGGATTTATTCACCTTCATGGATACTCTACACTTAATAATGGTTCCAAATCAAGCTTCTTACATAGTGATTCATCCTGGTTTGATTAGAAGCTTCAAAAACTTGCCATATGTCCAAACAGGCTAAATATGAATATCCTTATTAGAAAGTAGAATAACTTCTTAAACATAACTCCTTTGGGATTTATTCAACTTCATGGATACTCTCCACTGAATAATGGTTCTAAATCAAGATTCTTACATAGTGATTCATCCTGGTTTGATTAGAAGCTTGAAGAACTTGCCATATGTCCAAACAGGCTAAACATGCATATCCTGATTAGAAAGTAGAATAACTTCTTTAACATAACTCCTTTAGGATTGATTCAACTTTATGTATACTCTCCACTGAATAATGGTTCCATATCAAGCTTTTTACATAGTGATTCATCCTGTTTTAATTAGAAGCGTGAAGAACTTACCATATGTATCAAACAGGCTAAACATAGATATCCTTATTAGAAAGTGGAATAACTTCTTAAACATAAATCCTTTGGGATTTATTCAACTTCATGGATACTCTCTACTGAATAATGGTTCCAAATAAGGCTTCTTAGACAGTTCTTCATCCTGGTTTGATTAGAAGCTTGAAGAACTTGACATATGTCCAAACATGCTAAACATGGATATGTTGATTAGAAAGTGGAATAACTTATTCAACATAACTTCTTTGAGATTTATTCAACTTCATAAAAGACTCTCTACTGATTAATGGTTTTAAATTAAGCTTTTTATATAGTGATTCATCCTGGTTTGATTAGAAGCTTGATGAACTTGTCATATATCCAAACATGCTAAACATGAATATTCTGATTAGAAAGTGGAATAACTTCTTAAACATAACTACTTTGGGATTATTCAACTTCATGGATACTCTCCACTAAATAATGGTTCCAAATCAAGCTTCTTACATAGTGATTTATCCTGGTTTGATTAGAAGCTTGAAGAACTTGCCATATGTCCAAAAAGGCAAACATGGATATCCTAATTATAAAGTGGAATAACTTATTCAACATAACTCCTATGAGATTTATTTAACTTCATGAAAGACTCTCCACTTATTAATGGTTCCAAATCAAGCTTTTTACATAGTGATTCATCCTGGTTTGATTAGAAGCTTGAAGAACTTGCCATATGTTTAAACAGGCTAAACATGCATATCCTGATTAGAAAGGGGAATAACTTCTTAAATATATCTCCTTTGGGATTTATTCAACCTCATGTATACTCTCCACTGATTAATGGTTCCAAATCAAGCTTCTTACATAGTGATTCATCATGTTTTAATTAGAAGCTTGAAGAACTTGCCATATGTCCAAACAGGCTAAACATATATATCCTTAT
The DNA here is from genome assembly GCA_012274485.2 of Sinapis alba. Taxonomy (NCBI): domain Eukaryota; kingdom Viridiplantae; phylum Streptophyta; class Magnoliopsida; order Brassicales; family Brassicaceae; genus Sinapis; species Sinapis alba. The sequence goes on along the minus strand of MU107816.1, from coordinate 14,152 downwards.
TAGAAACTGGAATAACTTCTTAAACATAAATCCTTTGGGATTTATTCAACTTCATGGATACACTCCACTGAATAATGGTTCCAAATAAAGGTTCCAAATAACGCTTCTTACATAGTGATTCATCCTGGTTTGATTAGAAGCTTGAAGAACTTGCCATATGTCCAAACAGGCTAAACATGGATATATTGATTAGAAAGTGGAATAACTTATTCAACATAACTCCTATGAGAGTTATTCAACTTCATAAAAGACTCTACACTGATTAATGGTTCCAAATTAAGCTTTTTATATAGTGATTCATCCTGGTTTGATTAGAAGCTTGATGAATTTGCCATATGTCCAAAAAAGCTAAATATGGATATCCTAATTAGAAAGTGGAATAACTTCTAAAACATAACTCCTTTGGGATTTATTCAACTTCATGGAGACTGTCCACTGAATAATGGTTCCAAATCAAGTTTCTTACATAGTGATTCATCCTGGTTTTATTAAAAGCTTGAAGAACTTGCCATATGTCCAAACAGGCTAAACATGGATATCCTGATTAGAAAGTGGAATAACTTCTTAAACATAACTCCTTTGGGATTTATTCAACTTCATGGATACTCTCCACTGAATAATGGTTCCAAATCAACCTTCTTACATAGTAATTAATCCTGGTTTGATTACAAGTTTGAAGAACTTGCCATATGTCCAAACAGGCTAAACATGGATATCCTGATTAGAAAGTGGAATAACTTATTCAACATAACTCCTATGAGATTTATTCAACTTCATGAAAGACTCTCCACTTATTAATGGTTCCAAATCAATCTTTTTACATAGGGATTCATCCTGGTTTGATCAAAAGCTTGAAGAACTTGCCATATGTCCAAACATGCTAAACATGGATATCCTGATTAGAAAGTGGAATAACTTCTTAAACATAACTCCTTTGGGGTTTATTTAACTTCATTGATTCACTCCACTGAATAATGGTTCCAAATCAAGCTTCTTACATAGTTATTCATCAGGTTTTGATTAGAAGCTTGAAGAACTTGTCATATGTCCAAACAGGCTAAACATGGATATCATGATTAGAAAGTGGAATAACTTATTCAACATAACTCCTATGAGATATATTCAACTTCATGAAAGACTCTCCACTTATTAATGGTTACATATCAATATTTTTACATAGTGATTCATCTTGGTTTGATTAGAAGCTTGAAGAACTTGCCATATGTTCAAACAGGGTAAACATGCATAGCCATATTAGAAAGTGAAATAACTTCTTAAACATAAATCCTTAGGGTTTTATTCAACTTCATGTATACTCTCCACTGATTAATGGTTCCAAATCAAGCTTCTTACATAGTGATTCATCATGTTTTAATTAGAAGCTTGAAGAACTTGCCATATGTCCAAACAGACTAAACATAGATATCCTTATTAGAAAGTGGAATAACTTCTTAAACATAAATCCTTTGGGATTAATTCAACTTCATGGATACTCTCCACTGAATAATGGTTCCAAATAAGGCTTATTACACAGTGATTCATCCTGGTTTGATTAGAAGCTTGAAGAACTTGCCATATGTCCAAACAGGCTAAACATGGATATCTTGATTAGAAAGTGGAATACCTTATTCAACATAACTCGTTTGGGATTTATTCAACTTCATGGATACTCTCCACTGAATAATAGTTCCAAATCAACCTTATTACATAGTTATTCATCCTGGGTTGATTAGAAGTTTGTAGAACTTGCCATATGTCCAAACAGGCTAAACATGGATATCCTGATTTGAAAGTGGAATAACTTATTCAACATAACTCCTATAAGATTTATTCAACTTCATGAAAGACTCTCCACTTATTAATGGTTCCAAATCAAGCTTTTTACATAGGGATTCATCCTGGTTTGATTAGAAGCTTGAAGAACTTGCCATATGTCCAAATAGGCTAAACATGCATATCCTGATTAGAAAGTGGAATAAATTCTTAAACATAACTCCTTTGGGATTTATTAAACTTCATGTATACTCTCCACTGATTATGGTTCCAAATCAAGCTTCTTACATAGTGATTCATCCTGTTTTAATTAGAAGCTTGAAGAAATTGCCATATGTCCAAACAGGCTAAACATAGATGTCCTTATTAGAAAGTGGAATAACTTCTTAAACATAAATCCTTTGGGATTTATTCAACTTCATGGATATTCTCCACTGAATAATGGTTCCAAATAAGGCTTCTTACACAGTGATTCATCATGGTTTGATTAGAAGCTTGAAGAACTTGTCATATGTCCAAACAGGCTAAACATGGATATCTTGATTAGAAAGTGGAATAACTTATTCAACATAACTCCTATGAGATTTATTCAACGTCATAAAAGACTCTCCACTGATTAATGGTTTTAAATTAAGCTTTTTATATAGTGATTCATCCTGGTTTGATTAGAAGCTTGATGAACTTGCCATATGTCCAAAAAAAGCTAAATATGGATATCCTAATTAAAAAGTGGAATAACTTCTAAAACATAACTCCTTTGGGATTTATTCAACTTCATGGAGAATATCCACTGAATAATGATTCCAAATCAAGTTTCTTACATAGTCATTCATCCTGGTTTGATTAAAACCTTGAAGAACTTGCCATATGTCCAAAAAGGCTAAACATGGATATCCTGATTAGAAAGTAGAATAACTTCTTAAACATAAATCCTTTGGGATTTATTCAACTTCATGGATACTCTCCACTGAACAATGGTTCCAAATAAGGCTTATTACACAGTGATTCATCATGGTTTGATTAGAAGCTTGAAGAACTTGCCATATGTCCAAACATGCTAAACATGAATATTTGATTAGAAAGTGGAATAACTTATTCAACATAACTCCTTTGGGATTTATTCAACTTCATGGATACTCTCCACTGAATAATGGTTCCAAATCAACCTTCTTACATAGTGATTCATCCTAGTTTGATTAGAAGTTTGAAGAACTTGCCATATTTCCAAACAGGCTAAACATGGATATCCTGATTAGAAAGTGGAATAACTTATTCAACATAACTCCTATGAGATTTATTCAACTTCATGAAAGACTCTCCACTTATTAATGGTTCCAAATCAAGCTTTTTACATAGGGATTCATCCTGGTTTGATTAGAAGCTTGAAGAACTTGCCATATGTCCAAACATGCTAAACATGGATATCCTGATTAGAAAGTTGAATAACTTCTTAAACATAACTCCTTTGGGGTATATTTAACTTCATTGATTCACTACACTGAATAATGGTTCCAAATCAAGCTTCTTACATAGTTATTCATCTGGGTTTGATTAGAAGCTTGAAGAACTTGCCATATGTCCAAACAGGCTAAACATAGATATCCTTATTAGAAAGTGGAATAACTTCTTAAAAATATATCCTTTGGGATTTATTCAACTTCATGGATACTCTCCACTGAATAATGGTTCCAAAATAAGGCTTCTTACAGAGTGATTCATCCTGGTTTGATTAGACGCTTGAAGAACTTGTCATATGTCCAAACAGGCTATACATGGATATCTTGATTAGAAAGTGGAATAACTTATTCAACATAACTCCTATGAGATTTATTCAATGTCATAAAAGACTCTCCACTGATTAATGGTTCCAAATTAACCTTTTTATATAGTGATTCATCCTGGTTTGATTAGAAGCTTGATGAACTTGCCATATGTCCAAAAAAAGCTAAATATGGATATCCTGATTAGAAACTGGAATAACTTCTAAAACATAACTCCTTTGGGATTTATTCAACTTCATAGAGACTATCCACTGAATAATGGATCCAAATCAAGTTTCTTACATAGTGATTCATCCTGGTTTGATTAAAACCTTGAAGAACTTGCCATATGTCCAAACAGGCTAAACATGGATATCCTGATTAGAAAGTGGAATAACTTCTTAAACATAAATCCTTTGGGATATATTCAAATTCATGGATACTCTCCACTGAATAATGGGTCCAAATAAGCCTTATTAGACAGTGATTCATCCTGTTTTGATTAAAAGCTTGAAGAACTTGCCATATGTCCAAACAGGCTAAACATGGATATCTTGATTAGAAAGTGGAATAACTTATTCAACATAACTCCTTTGGGATTTATTCAGCTTCATGGATACTCTCCGCTGAATAATGGTTCCAAATCAACCTTCTTACATAGTGATTCATCCTGGTTTGATTAGAAGTTTGAAGAACTTGCCATATGTCCAAGCAGACTAAACATGGACATCCTAATTAGAAAGTGAAATAACTTATTCAACATAACTCCTATGAGATTTATTAAACTTCATGAATGACTCTCCACTTATTAATGGTTCCAAATCAAGCTTTTTACATAGGGATTCATCCTGGTTTGATTAGAAGCTTGAAGAACATGCCATATGTCCAAACATGCTAAACATGGATATCCTGATTAGAAAGTTCAATAACTTCTTAAACATAACTCCTTTGTGGTATATTTAACTTCATTGATTCACTCCACTGAATAATGGTTCCAAATCAAGCTTCTTACATAGTTATTCATCCGGGTTTGATTAGAAGCTTGAAGAACTTGCCATATGTCCAAACAGGCTAAAATGGATATCATGATTAGAAAGTGGAATAACTTATTCAACATAACTCCTATGAGATTTATTCAACTTCATGAAAGACTATCCACTTATTAATGGTTACATATCAAGATTTTTAAATAGTGATTCATCCTGGTTTGATTAGAAGCCTGAAGAACTTGTCATATGTCCAAACAGGCTAAACATGCATATCCTGATTATAAAGTGGAATAACTTCTTAAACATAACTCCTTTGGGATTTATTCAACTTCATGTATACTCTCCACTGATTATGTTTCCAAATCAAGCTTCTTACATAGTGATTCATCCTGTTTTAATTAGAAGCTTGAAGAACTTGCCATATGTCCAAACAGGCTAAACATAGATATCCTTATTAGAAAGTGGAATAACTTCTTAAACATAAATCCTTTAGGATTTATTCAACTTCATGGATACACTCCACTGAATAATGGTTCCAAATAAGGCTTCTTACACAGTGATTCAGCCTTGTTTGATTAGAAGCTTGAAGAACTTGTCATATGTCCAAACAGGCTAAACATGGATATCTTGATTAGAAAGTGGAATAACTTATTCAACATAACTCCTATGAGATTTATTCAACTTCATAAAAGACTCTCCACTGATTAATGGTTCTAGGGGATCAGTGTGATGAGAGATCCACGAGTCCAAGCTTGGGATGTATGAACTCGCAGACCTTAGTACTTGCAGCCTTAGTGAAAATATCAGCCAACTGATCTTCACTCCTACTATAACATGGCAATATTACCTTCTGCTCTACAGCTTGCCTCACCTTATGGCAGTCAACTTCTATGTGTTTAGTTCTCTCATGGAAGACAGAGTTGCCTGCAATGTGTATAGCAGCCTGATTATCACAATGCATAGTGATTAGTGTTGTAGTTTCAATCCCCAAGTCTTTAAGCAGGCCCTTGATCCAAATCAACTCACTAGTAAGCTTCCTCATGGCTCTATATTATGCTTCAACACTTGAACATGAAACCACCTTCTGCTTCTTGCTCTTCCAAGTTACTAAGTTGCCTCCAATGAAGGTACAATATCCAGTAGTTGATCTCCTATTAACTCTATCTCCTGCCCAATCAGCATCACAGTACCCAACAATCTCAATGCTTCTATTGCAACCCATCCATACTCCTTGACCTGGTGCCTCCCTTAGATACCTCAGAACTCCCTCAACCATGTTCCAATGGTGAATCTTTGGCGCTTTCATCTGCTGGCTGACTTGGTTCACAGCAAAACATATGTATGGTCTTGTAATGGTTAGGTAGATAAGTTTCCCATACATCCTCCTGTACTGTTTCAAATCTCCATAGGGTTTGTCTTCAAACTCCCCCTCTCGCATCACTTTGTAGCCATCTTCAAAGGGAGTCTTGGCTGTCCTTCCACCTAGATCACATGCCTCATTCAATAGATCAAGTGTGTACTTTTTTGGGATAAGAACAACCCCTCTTTATATTGGCATATCTCAATCCCTAGAAAGTACTTAAGCTCTCCCAAATCTTTAATATCAAAAGAGGATTTAAGAAAGGCTTTGGTGGAGGAGATACCTTCCTTATTGCTTCCTGTGATGATAATGTCATCAACATAGATCAGAATGACTACTATGCCTCGTTGACTGGTGAGAGTGAAAAGCGTGTGGTCTGTTTCAGACTTGATGAACCCTTTTCCATTGAGAGTGGTGCTTAGCTTATGGTACCATGCTCTTGGTGATTGTTTTAGTCCATAGATGGCTTTCTTCAATCTCAATGCATTCCCTGGTTTGACAAGATGTTCCATACCAGTAGGTGGTATCATATAGACCTCATCTTCTAATTCACCTTGTAGGAATGCATTCTTGACATCCATTTGCCATAGATCCCATTCCAAGTTTACGGCCAATGACAGAACAATCCTGATGGTGTGTAGCTTAGCTACTGGTGCAAATGTGTCAAGATAGTCTTCTCCATAGACTTGAGTGTACCCTCTTGCAACCAACCTTGTCTTCTTCCTTTCTGGTTTCCCATTGGCCAGATACTTGATGGTTAATATCAGCCAGCTTGTGACTGCTTTCTTGCCTTTGGGGAGCTCAGCTTCAAACCAAGTGTCATTCCTGATCATGGCATTGACCTCATCTCCAACTGAGTCTCTCCATTTATCCAGTTCCATAGCCTCTTCATAGGATTTTGGAATGTACTCTTGATCAATGCTAGTAATGAAGGCTTGATGTTCCTTGGGGTAATAGGCAAGCGAGCATGTTGCTTGAGTTGGATGAGCCACTGCTTGGCTATTGAAGTACACCCTTGTGTTGATCCAATTAGATGGATGTTTCTTCAGTATTGTGCTTCTCATAAGCGGCTGAATTTCTTCTATATGATCTTCTCCATTAGACTCAGCCTCATCTTGTTGTCCTGATGGCTCATGTTGTTGGCTTTCTTCCTGATCCTGAACCTCTTGCTCTTGTCCAGTGTGAGAGTTTTCTTGATTTGAATCCTCTTGATTCCCCCCCTTCAGGTTTAGGATGAACAGCTTCTTCATCTACATCCTCAACAGTTTCTGGACCTGTATTAGCTTCTGGACCAGAACCACCAGTAGCTCTTTCCTCTCTTGTCATATTAATGCCAAGATTCTCCATAATATGCCTCAGGTTATTTGCCCTATCCGAGTTTCCTTGAGGAAGGTCTTTGACATTTTCCTAATTATTCTCCTCATAATACCCTCTGGATTCCACAAATTTGACATCCCTAGAGACTAGCACCCTCCTGGTTTCTGGAGCATAGCATTTGTACCCCTTTTGAGTAGTAGAGTAACCTATGAACACTGCCTTAGTACTTCTTGCCTCAAGCTTGTTTCTATGTTCACCTGGCTGCAAAACATAGCACAAACACCCAAATACCCTTAAGTGATCAATAGGGGGTTTTCTTTTGTTCGATACCTCATATGGAGTGTGGTCATCAAGGATTCTTGTTGGAGTCCTATTGATCAGGTAGCATGCTGTCATCACAACATCACTCCAGAATCGTTTGGCATGTTTGTGTAGAACATCATGGATCTTGCCACCTCCATTAGATGTATATTCTTCCTCTCAGCCACACCATTTTGTTGTGGTGTGTATGGACAGCTGGTTTGATGTAATATCCCATGTTTGGCTAAGTGGTTTTTGAATTCTAAGCTTGTATATTCCCCCCCCCCCAATATCTGACCTGAACACTTTGATCTTGACATTAAAATGGTTAGTTATGTAGTTCTGGAAGTTAATGAAAGCATCTAACACCCTATCTTTGGTTTGAGTCATAGTTAACCAAGTATATTTCGATTTTTGATCTATGAAAGTAACAAAGTATTTATGATTCTCCCTAGAAATGCATGGAGCAGTCCAGACATCAGAATGTATAAGATCAAAGCAATTTTCATAGATAGTGGATGACTTAGGGAAAACAGTCTTGCAATGTTTGCCAAGGATACATGCTTCACAGCCATCATTTTTAAACAAAATATGAGGAAGTAACAGGTTCAATGCACGAGCATGGGGATGGCCTAACCTAGCATGCCATAATACATCATAATCTAAAACAGAACTTGAACTAAAAGCAGTAGATAGATTGGATCAGCCTTGATGTCTTCAAGTAGGTACAAGTCCTCCTTTGTAACACCTTTTCCAATCAACTTAAGAGTCTCAATATCCTGAAACACAACTTCATTAGGACTGAAGATCACATTACAATTTAAATCAGTAGTGGCTCTTTTAACAGATAATAGATTAGATGCAAAGGTTGGCATGTAAAAGGCTTTAGTGTCTTTCTCAAACAGCCTAAGGGTTCCTACACCTTTAATTGGTATTTTATCTCCATTTGCAATCATAACATTACCCAATATAGGCTTAATATCACTGATTAACTTAGCATCACTAATCATATGGTGAGAGACTCATGAGTCTATAACTAGGGGTTTATCATTACTAGGAGCAGACCTTGAGCTAGAAGTAATAAAAGCATTAGGCAGTTTATATGATGCATTAAGGGAGAAACCGAGGGTGTTACCAGACTCCTTGAGAGCTTTGATGAGAGCATCAAGGTCTGACCTCTTGATAGGCTCATCTTGTGGAGTTCTCACAGCTGAACAACCACTGAAGGTCAGAGCCTTTCCCTCACCCGCAGCCATGTTGCGCTTAGGAGTAGATGGTTCTCCCACATCACTAGAGAAGTGAGATTTTGCATCAGCATAAGGTGTCCTGAATTTCTTAGGCTTGAGGTGTGGGTGGAGGATCCAGCACTGTCCTTGCCATGGCCCTTCTTCTTGCAATGATCACACACCCAAATCTTCTTCTCTTCTGGTTTGTAAAACCCTTTGTTAGCCACCCCTTCTTCTATTTTGTTCTCGGCACCCCCAGCTTGATTTGCCATGATGATTTCTCCCTTTCTTCCAAAGAGACCCACAAAACCTCGCTCCTTTTGGATTTGAGCACACACTTCTTTTCGAGATGGCAGTTCATGACCCCTTAGAATGTGCTTGATTAGGTCACTGTAACCAGAGTTGAGAGTGAATAGCAAAGCAAAGACTTTGTCTTGTTCTCTCCTTTCATTAAGCACATCCGGATCCACTGTCCATGGCCTCAGCATCTCTAGCTCAGCCCACAAGGACCTGAACTTTCCAAAATGCCTATCAAAGTCAGTATCCTCTTGACTAAGAGTATTGATATCCCTCTTGACTTCAAACACCCTACTGATTTTAGACTGGTTTCCATACACCTTCTTGAGTGTATCCCACAGCGCCTTGGAAGTTTCACAGTAGGAGTAAGCTTCTAAGATAGAGGCTTCAAGGCTGTTTTGAATAATGGACAGCACCATGAGGTCCTCCTGACCTCTCTTCTTGTCACCAACATCAGCAACCACAACTTCTTTACCATACTCTCCTAGAATGGTCTTCTTTGGGTTCTTGCCTTCTTCAACAACATCCCAGAGTCCTCTGCCCCCAAGAGCAGTCTTAGCAAGTCTAGCCCACAGTAGATAATTAACACCCTTGAGAGTAACAGGAATCATCACCATTTTTGAGTTTTCAGCCATATCCATCAAGAACAGAGTATGAACACTCCAGAACAGCCCAAGAACAGAGTAGGAAACAGGGGATTTCAAAAAACTTAAAACTGAATCAGAGTATATAGAACAGAGATTTGTGGAAGTGATATAGAATAAGTAGAGAAAATGAAGAATAAAACTGGTTTCAGGAGCTAGCAAGCTCTGATACCATGTAGAAATGAAGAAGTCTAGAGTTTCATATGAAGTACATGAGAGAGAATGGAGAGAAGGGGAGTTGGAACTTCAGAGAGAGAGAGAGAGACAAAGAGAATAGAGAAACATAATTCCTTGTATTGATTTGGTTCTGCATACAATCCTTAATATAGGCAACGAAATAGACAACATGACAAACATAAACAATAAACAAAGAGGCTGCAAGCTCAGACTGGCTCGGACAGTGGCAGGGCAGACTGGCCCGGACAGTGGGAGTGATAGTGACATCTCGGCTTCCTCTCTCATCCTTAGCAACACATGTGATCTTCTTTTGTTCCTTCGCTCCAACTGACTTCTCTCCTTTATTTAAATTATTCCCAGAGCTTAGGAAGTGTCCCACTTGTTACTTGCGACCAGAAGCACACAATGCTTGCCTTAGACTCCACGTTAGCGCAGAAGAGGACCATCCGTACACATGTACGGAACAAACTCCCTTAGATGATCCAGCTTGGTTCTCTTGCTTTCTTTCTCTTGTTCATGTTATTGATGTCTTCATGTCAAAATCCATAACAAAAATTTTATTATATTATTCCTCTTGTCTTGTCTTTCCATATTTCTCAATATATTAAGGTTGTATGCGATCAGATTAAACTAAGGAAATATTATTCCTCTCTTACTCTCTCTCTCCTTGTTTCGAAATCTCTCTTGTCCCTCCTCTCTCTCTCTCTCTCTCGCAATACTCCTTCCATTCTGTCTGTTTTTCAGTGTTCTTCCATTAATCCCACATATGACACTTCAAATCCTATCATTTTATCATGGTATCAGAGCAACAAAGCTCTTAAAACCTATTCTAAACTTCCGCAAATACTCTGCTCTTTAGTCTCACTTCATCTCTTAAGCTTTCTCTCTCTTGTTCTTGGCGAGTTGAAAGAAAGATGAAGGAGAACAACAGCAGCAAACATCTAAACATTCCTGTGACCTTGAAAGGGATTAATTATCTCTTCTGGGCCAGGATGGTGAAGAGAGCCCTTGGAGGCAAAGGTTTATGGAAGTATGCTACAACAGCAGCAGCTCCAAAACAAACTGTCCTAGGAGAAGATGGGAAGGAGGTGGCGGTAGCTGATGAAGATAAATGGGGTCAAGAAGACCTCATGGTGCTCTCAGCCCTCCTCAGCTCCCTTGAACCAGCAATCATGGAGTCCTACTCTTACTGTGAGACTACCAAACATTGTGGGATACCCTCTACAAAGTTTATGGAAATGTTTCCAACCTTACTAGGGTCTTTGCGGTGAAGAAATCCCTCAATAGCCTCAGTCAAGGAGATATGGAGTTTCAACCTCACTTTGGCAAGTTCAGATCTCTTTGGGCAGAGCTGGAGATGCTGAGACCACACACTATGGATCCAGACATCCTCCTAGCCAGGCGTGAAGAAGATAAAGTTTTCGGAATGCTGCTCACTCTCAACTCATCATATGGAAGTCTCATCAAGCACATCTTAAGGGCTGATAAACTTCCTGACCTAGATGATGTTTGTGCGCAAATCCAAAAGGAAGAGGGGTCCGTGAGCCTGTTTGGAAGTAAGAGGAACTTGAGCATGGCTCACCAGGCTGAGGAAGTAATAGCCAACAAAGCTGCTTACAAGCAAGAAGACAGTAAAACATATGTGACCACAGCAAGAAGAAGGGTCATTTGAAAGACAAGTGTTGGATCCTTCATCCCCACCTGAAGCCAAAAAAGTTCAAGGAGACACGCCTTCAGTTCCAGGACGCAAGAGCCAACTTCTCAGCTGATGGTGTTGAGCCAGCGATCCCAAACTCTGTTGCATCCAACAATCATGGTGGAGGAAGTGCTATGGCTTCAACATCAGTGTACACCACACCAAGGGCCAACCTAGATGAGACCCTCAAGAAGTCTGACTTGGAAGCTCTCATCAAGGCCCTAAAAGAATCTGGTATCTCTAGAACCCTTGGTATTTCTCTTAATGCTTCTCACACTGCTGGAAATATTTTAAAGGTTTTAAAATCAGCTAAACCATTGGTAATAGACTCTGGTGCTTCACATCATATGATTAGTGACTTAAACCTGATTAAAAACATAGAACCAGACTTAGGAAATGTGATTATAGCCAATGGTGATAGAATTCCAATAAAAGTTGTAGGTGATCTTAAGCTATTTGATAAAGAATCTAAACCCTTTTACATGCCCACCTTTCCTTCAAATCTGTTATCTGTCAAGAAAGTCACTAATGATTTGAATTGCCAAGTTGCTTTCACTCCTAACAGAGTGTATTTTCAGGATATTGATTCTAGTAAGTTGTTTGGAAAAGGTGTTACCAAGGGAGACTTCTACTTGCTTGAGGACACACGACCAGCTACTGAATTATCTAGTGCTTTCATTTCTGTTTCTGAATTCCCAATAGATGTAATGTGGCATGCTAGATTAGGGCACCCTCATTCTCATGCCTTGAACATCCTGTTGCCTAGTATTAATTTTAAAAGTGATTGTGAAGCTTGTATCTGAGGGAAACATTGTAGAAGTGTATTTCCAAAATCCAAGACTATCTATGATAATTGCTTTGATTTAATACATACTGATGTGTGGACTGCTTCCTGTGCATCTAGAGAACAACATAAGTACTTTATGACATTCATAGATGAAAAATCTAAATATACATGGATCACATTGCTACAATCTAAAGATAGGGTCCTAGAAGCTTTTAAAAATTTCCAAAATTATATCACTAACCATTTCAATGTCAAGATTAAAATTCTTAGATCATATAATGGTGGTGAATACACTAGCACAGCCTTCAAACAACACTTAGCTGCACACGGAATCATACAGCAAACTAGTTGTCCCTACACTCCACAGCAAAATGGTGTGGCAGAAAGAAAGAATAGACATCTAATGGAGGTGGCCAGGAGCATCATGTTTCATGCTAATGTGCCTAAAAGATTTTGGGGAGATGCAGTTGTCACTGCCACTTACCTAATCAACCGCATACATACAAGAGTCCTTCTTGATTCAACACCATATGAGGTACTGAACAAAACTAAACCTTCTCTAGACCATTTGTGTGTGTTTGGGTGTGTTTGTTTTGTCTTTGTTCCAGGAGATCAATGGAACAAGATAGAGGCTAAAAGCACAAAGGCAATGTTCATCAGCTACTCCACACACCAAAAAGGATACAAATGCTATGTTCCAGAGGCAAGGAGGGTTCTAGTATCAAGAGATGTTAAGTTTCTGGAGTCAAGAGGTTACTATGCTGAAAGGAGTTGGGAAGAACTCAAGGATCTATCCAATCTGCCTCGGATAGAGCTAATAACCTGAGGGTGATTATGGAGAGACTTAGAATCAGTTTACCAAACCCTAAAGAGCCGGCCAGAGAGGTTCCAACTCAAGCTGTAGAAGAGTTAGTAGAGGATGTTGAGATCACTCACCTTGATCATGAGGGGGGTGATAGCACTGAGCATCCTGCGCAAGCTCAACCTGAAGAGAGCTCAGTATCTCATAATCAAGATGAGACATCAGAAGCTGAGGGCCAAATGGGTGAGCCAAGTGGAGGGAATGAAGCTGAACCTTAACAGATACAACCAAGGAGTACAAGGATCAAGAAACCAACTTCTAACTGGATCAATACAAGAGTATACTTCAATGCTGAGGCAATAGCTCATCCTATCAGTGTCGTATGTTCACTTGCTCACTATCCAGAAGAGCATCAAGTCTTCATCAGGAATTGGATCAAGAATACATTCCAAAGACATATGAAGAAGATATGCAACATGAGGAGTGGGCAGCATCTGTTGGAGATGAAATAGGAACCATGATCAAGAATGATACATGGTTTGAGACTGAACTTCCTAAAGGAAAGAAAGCAGTGACAAGCCGGCTGATCTACACTATCAAGTATGGAGCAAATGGAAAACCAGAAAGAAAGAAAACAAGACTAGTTGCAAGAGGATATACTCAAGTATATGGTGAAGACTACTTGGATACCTTTTCTCCAGTGGCCAAGCTACATACCATAAGGATTCTCTTGTCCCTTGCTGTCAACTTGGAATGGGAGTTATTGCAGATGGATTTGAAGAATACCTTTCTTCAAGGAGAACTAGAGGATGAAGTATACATGCGCTGTCATGTCCCTGAATCTGGCTGAGGCTTTGGGCACAGCCATGGTACGAGGAGACGTACCAGACAGGTCATGAGACCTAAAGACAAGCGTATCATGGCTGGAATGGATGGTTAAGGACCTCGGAAGGCTGAGACTTAACCAGGATCGAGGGAGGCAAAAGAAAAGAAGGTCGGAAGAGTTCTAAGGCAGCTGGATCAG